>JANPWX010000288.1:0-183039 GCA_024734555.1 Trochalopteron elliotii | reverse complement strand
CCGTTCTCCGCCTCACGCTCCGCGGGACTCCCGCGGGGTCTCTGCTGCTCGGCCGGGCAAGGTGACCTTCCGCTTCCTCCCCGGCACGCGGTGCGAGCCCACAGGTCTCTGCTGCCGCTGCCCCGTGTCCCCGGCGCTGCCCTAAAGGCCCCTTCCCGCCCGGTTTTGGGTGCCGGGGCGCTGGAGGAGCCCCCCGCCCCTCCGCCTCTGCCCTGGCACCTGCCCTGGCCTGGCCCCGCCGCTCCAGGGCCTGCTCTGCTCCTCCTGCGGAAAAATCGCATCTTTTTCGCTTTGAGCCAAGGCCTGCTTTGGGCTTCGGTTCTCATCCTGACAGTTCTTCTTGTACTGTGTGTGTGAAGGAAATTGAAACACTGCCGTAGAAAAGAAGTGCCTTGTTTTTACTCCCAGGGCGCAGCAGTGCACTACAGAGTTAAGAATATAAAAGCCTTAAAACACTTGAAAGATTCCTGCATGGTTAGTTATGTCCCACGAGTGTAGGTTAGGGATGTGATGTACTTTATTTACAGTTCTTGGGGTGACTTCAGGCATGGTTCATGCACTAGAGGGTTTCAGTCACTGGGATGCTGATCTGTGCTGTGCTTAAATGTTTCTTCAAGGTCTTTGCTTTGGTTCCAAACACCTGTAGATTCGTTTTTTTATTAACTTTTTTTTTCAATGACAGTGTAACAAAGATGACTGTGTATGCTTTTGTTTAATCTTGAGCTGCTTGTCACTTTTATTAGAATAAAAACCTATAATTTAAGCTAGTGGCCCAAGAGCCTGAATGCTTGGTCTTTATTATGTGGAATAATAGTATTGTTTTTGAAAATTGTAGAGAAATTTTACAAAGGCAAAACTGTTGAAACACATTTTATGTGAAGTCATGTGACTGATTTGAATCGAACGTGCCTCTGCTGTTTTCTGTTTCATTCTTCAGGACAGCACAATCTCACTTTCAGCCTTTAGAAAAAGCCTTTCATTGCTTGCTTAATTCTGGTTATTTTATTTAACTATTAGTTAGATATTTTCACTGCCTTTTTAAAAAGAGAAATAAAAGTTGAAATGGGGCTGCCTAAAATCAAGCAAACCTCATAATGAGAAAACTTTAAATCTTAATGTAAAATTTAATATGTGACTCTTGAAGCTGTCATTTCCTTCTGTTGTCAGCTGTAAATAAAGGATGTATCTTGCTTTTCTGCTTTGTAGAATTCAATGGTTTAGGCAGGTATGTGGGATTGGGAGAGTTTTTTAAACCCAAAATTGATACATTTATTCTGTTCTAACCTCAAGAAATAGCCTGCATGCTTTTGTCCTTACTGTGCCAGGCTTCACCCCACCCTTGCAGGAGTTATGAGTAGTTTTGCAATTCAGTGGTTAAAAAGTTGATCAGGGACTTTGGGATTTTAATGCCCTGATTGCCACAGAGGTTGAAACAGAAGTGGCTGGAGAAGAGTGGAGGGGAATGTTCAGGAATGTGACCAGTGGTGCTTCTCTAATGTAGATTTTTCCCTCTTCAGTGCAATAATCTCTGCTGCCACTTTGAAAACCTGTTGCAAGTAACTGTTGACGAGCTATTTTTGGGGCTTGTATCTGATTACTTCCCACACACAGGCTCTCCCAAAAAGGGGTTTGAGGAGGGCGAGTTGCTTCACAGATGTCGTGTAAGAATTCTACAAGAGTACAGTAGGCTGCAGGCTGTTACTTCAGACCAGGCTCCCAAACCCCAGCATGGTGAAAATATTGGCAGCAGAGGTCAAGGAGGCCAGTGCCAACTTCAGATCAACGTGGAATTTTGTTATTTCCTTTTCTGGGGGAGGGTTGTAGATTTGCCTTGTTGATTGTTGCAACAGAGTGTAATGTTTTGGTTGGAAGAAGAATGGAAAGGTGAATTTTATGTGCAAATGGGAGTGGTGTGTGATCACCAGATCTCTCTGTGAAGCTGATTTGACACTTGAAGGGCATAATATAAAGCTTTTTTTAAGGTAGAAATCAACCTTAGTGCTTTTCCTTCTTTTTAGATAATCACAGGAGGAATTGAAGTGACAGCGATGTCAGCTCTGCTGAGAGTATTTCAGACAATAATTTTCTTGGTTTTTTCTTTCAGACTGAGACTGATTATGGAAGAGAAATCCAGAAAATGACAGAAAAGCATTAATTTTCCTCTTCTAGGACAGTCATGTTGGAAGGATTGGTAGCCTGGGTCCTCAACACCTACTTGGGCAAATATGTCAATAACCTGAACACTGACCAACTTTCAGTGGCACTTCTAAAGGGTGAGGGAGGCTTTGTGGTGTTTTCTGTACTGTTTCCATATTGTGATTTAGAAAAGTGTTTTTTTTTTTGTAATAACTGGAAGGTGGAATAGAAATAATCACTTTATATTGTGTTTAATGTCTCTATGAACCCTTTTAATACAGTTTGGTGCTAGAACTTTACTATGAACAGTAAATGATCTTGTTGCTCTTTATGAACACTCTTAAACCAATTTATACATAAAATTTTCAAAAGTATGCTTAGCTATCTTCACATGTTGAATTTATGTAATTTTTCTTGATCCTGTTCAGTAACTTTGCTCTTGAGGGACCATGGCAGGAAGTGTCCTGCAGCCTCTTACCTTTTAGTGCTCATAGTTACACCCCTGTAATCTGGTTTGTGTCATGCTGCATCCACAAGTTTTGTACTTTGTACAGTCCTCAAATCAATGCTTTCTGTTCACCCCTTGCTGCTGTTTGTCTGCTGCTTCTGGTGAGAATGTTTTGTAATACACCAAGGCTTTTCTGGGTGTGCTTTTCACAATGCTAAAAAAATAAGTATCTCTGAAAAGACAATAAGGAGAGGTTTTGTCTGCAGCTACAAGGTAGTTCAGATCTAAAACCCCACAGAAGATTGTGTCTGGATGACCTCATGAAATGGTGTGAGCACATGACATTGGAAAATTAACAAGTGTATTGAGTAAGCACTGTGATCATAACACAGCCTGAAGTGGTAGGTTGGCTCTTCTCATGAAATCCCATTTAGTTTTTTTAAAAAACAATTCCAGTCTTTTTAGGCTTACAGTGTTCAAGTTGGCTTTCTTTAACATAGTTTTGTTTAGCAGATGTCTTTTTCTTCTGCTTTGTGTAGGTGCTGTTGAATTGGAAAACTTGCCACTAAAAAAAGATGCCTTAAAGGAGCTGGAATTACCATTTGAAGTAAAGGCAGGTTTGTATTTTGCACACATTTTTGTGTGTGCAGGACAGATACTTTCTAAACAGGAAGTATTGCATATTTTAGAGGACCTGTGAGTCAGAGGCTTGAACAAATGAGGTAGCCTGATTTTTGGGTTATTTCTGGTTTAACTTGTTTGTTTCTTACACCACTTTTTCTTTGAGGGTGATAAAGTGAGTTTTCACAGGAATCTGATAGTGTGTCTGTTTTGTTTATTCAGGTTTCATTGGCAAAATAACACTACAGATCCCTTTTTATCGTCCACATGTGGATCCATGGGTGATATCTGTCTCAAAACTGCACTTAATTGGTGCCCCAGAAAAAAGAGAAGAGTTTGATGAGGAAAGGGAAAAGCTGCAAGAAAGAGAACACAAGAAAGCCCTTCTGCTGGCACTTGAATCAAAATGGAAGGTGAGTCATGCTTGTGTTTCACAGTGAAGAAATGTGGTGGATGGATTGTATTTAATGTCCTTACAAGAGGGAGAACAAATGCACAGGAAATGGAGTTAGAACTTGATTTGTACATGCTGACATAGTGCAGTTTCTGTCTACCACCCCTTACCATTATGTCTTCTGTCCCACACATGTTAGAGATACAGAGATACATAAATAAGTTAACTTGTTTAGCTTTTCTTTCTCCCTGTTAACAGTGATTTCAGTGTAACAAAGTAAATTGTCTCCTCACCAGCTGTTACAGTGGTTAGTAATGCTTATTATCCCTATTTCTTCTTTCAGAAAGAACAACAGCAGAAAGGGGAGTCTTACTGGTACTCAGTTACTGCATCAGTAGTCACAAGAATTGTAGAAAACATTGAAGTAAGTCTTTGCTTTTGAGTGGTTGGCAATTGCACGTTTGCCTTTAAAATGGAGAACAGTTGTAGGATAGCAAAAGAGAGTGCAGTGTGTTTTGTAAGTGGTTTATTTTTGGGGAGAAGGGCAGGGACTGCTGATGTCTGAGGAGAAGGTAGAACCAGGGAGTACAAAAAGAGAAATCAGGAATGGGGTTTCTGTTAGGTTAAATATCTAGTAGAAATTTGTTATAAAATTGCAGAAATTAAATATTAAATTGCCCCAGCATTAATGAAAAGTACTACTGTCTGCTATAATGATGTAAATACTATATCTCTAGTAATGTTTTTTTTCTGTCCAGTTAAAAATCCAGGATGTACATTTGAGGTTTGAAGATGGTGTCACAAATCCCTCGCAGCCGTTTGCGTTTGGCGTCTGCATCAAAAATGTCTCAATGCAAAATGCAGTGTTTGAACCAGTAAGTGCAGCTTGTGTGTACAAGAGCAGCTCAGGTGGGATGCTGCATTTTATGGGTGCTACCAAATATTCAAAAAAACATACAGCATTTTAAAAATCTTTTGGTTGTTGTAATAAATTGACTCTGAGCATTTCATGTTTTTTATTGGGTGTGTAGAACTAAAAACTACATGGCATATGGTGTGTGATCTTGACTTTACTCCACTTCTTCTACTCCAGGTGGAGAAGCTGATGAGGAAAAAACAGTTGGATGTGGCTGATTTCAGTGTTTATTGGGATACCAGTTGCACTTTACTGGGTGACCTGCCTCCTGGTCAGCTACAGGTACATGAGAGAGGTTTTGCATATGAGAGAGAGGTTGTTATTAGTCTCCTTTCTGTACTACAGACCTGATTCATGTAGAATTTATTTGATCAGGTCTTTTAAGAGCAACAGAAGTCTATGGTTTCATGTTTTACTGATAGGATACATGTGCAACCCACAAAAGCTGTGTTGTGAAATAGCTTGTTTTACTTTTGAAGAGAAAATATGTTCAAGAAGTTTTTTCCAATGAACTGACCTGCTAATAAAGTACATTCTAGTACATGAAACCAGTTCATCATAATGACTGTTGCTTCTTAGAGGGTAATTTGCTTGTAACCCCCAGGAAGCAATGGATAGAAGTATGGAAAGTCGTGATCACAATTACATCATGGAGCCTGTCTGCACTTCTGCTCTTCTCAAGAGAAATTGTTCTAAGGAGCCTTTAAGATCCCGGCATACTCCACGGCTGGAATGTGACATTCAGCTTGAGACAATACCACTGAAGCTCTCTCAGGTAAAGACCAACCATTTACCAGCCAGTAAGTGGAGCAGGTATCATAAAACTGGCAGTGTTTGTGACAGCTTAAATGCTCTTATTGTAGCATAAAATTAATACTCTCTGAAAGATTTTGTTCGAGAGGCAGCCCAAAGAGATATATAGAATAAGTGGTTTTAAAGTCAAGCATTCAAAATCACTTCTTTATTTCACTGAAATTGATTACTCTAAAAAGAATTAAATTGTTGTTTGTTTATTGCAGTAATAGGAAAGGTGCATGTTGGACTGGGGGGAGGTTGGTCTGTACAATGTACAATAGCAGCTGATGTTATGTTGATAACCTGGCATGGAAGATTTCATTCTGTTTATTTGTAAATAAAGCCATAATTGGAATGTCAGACATGAACTACTAGTGGCTAGGAGAAGATATGTCACACTGGGGAACAAAATTGTGAATTAGGATTAACATTGATCTTAATTCTGCACCATGTGCAGGCCATTGACACCAGCCCACCAAACCTGTGGTTGGGTTTTTGGCTAGGGTTTCCTCTCCTCTTTTCCTGGGAAAGCACTCACTGATCTCTATGTTGTTTCATTAAAAGATGCAGTATCAGCAGATCATGGGATTTTTAAAGGAGCTGGCTAGAAAGGAACGACAGCTTAAATTCAGGAAATGGAAACCAAGGGTTGCAGTAACAGAGAAGTAAGTACATCTCCATATGGGGTGTTGTCAGCTGTATTAGAAAAAGAGAATGAGAGAAATACAAAAATGTACATAATAATCACATGTTAGAGATTCAGTTTTCATGCTTTGTTTCCCTACCTCAGAAATTAGTTTTAAATATTCAGATGTAATTCAAATGTAAAATTATCCTTACCTGAGGCTTTCAATCCAGTCTGTGTAATTCTAAATTTTGTTGTCTGTGCCTGATAAGTGGCAGCTGGACTAAATCCCAGTGGAGTGGTGGGACCTTGGGGAGCTTGAGGCTTTCAGTCCACTCTATGTAACCCTAAATTTTGTTGTCTGTGCCTGATAAGTGGCAGCTGGACTAAATCCCAGTGGAGTGGTGGGACCTTGGGGAGCACTGTCCTACAACAGTCTGTAGGACCAGCCCATCTGTGCTGGCTCCAGTGCTGCTGCTTGGCTGCTGGCCCACTGCTTTTCACTGAGCTTTCACCAGTTGGACATGCACTTGCCTTAGGTTTTTTTTACTGAAACAATGTAACTGGAAATGGTTTCAGCTGCCGGGAATGGTGGATCTTTGCCCTGAATGCAAACCTGTCTGAGATCAGGGAGCAGAGGCAACGCTCCACCTGGGCCTTCGCGCTGCAGCGCGCCCGCGACGCCGTGGCCTACACGGACCTGTACTGCAGCAAGCTGAAGGGGGAGCCACTGTCTGCTGCAGATCAGGTATTTGGACTTGAGTTTCTTCTACAGTGATGGTTAATCATCTTACGTTTGGTTTGTTTCACTTCTTCGTGTTTAAAACCTGGAGAAGTTAAAAAATATCTTTAGTTATACTGCAGGCCGTTTGCACTGAGCTGACTGTGTGCTGACTACAGCTGAGACTTTAATGATGAGACCTGGGCTTGTGGGAGGTGTGTGAGCTGCAGGGTTCATGTGTTTTTGTTTTGCACTGCAAAAAGCTGTCTGGTTTTTGAGCTGTAACCAGTGTTCACCAAAAATAGCATTAACTGTTACAGAATGCCTGTAGCAGTTGGTAAGATGCTTTCTTAACTTATGTTCTCTGTAGATGCAAAAGGTATTTAAATACCAGAAATGTGTCTACCCATGTGCTTGGGTAGATAATTGGGAAAAACTGTGACTAGCTCATAGTGTTTTTATGGTTTTTTGGGGGGTTTTGTTGGGGGTTTTTTATTTGTTTTGTTTTTCCAAGTTTATTTGAGGATGAAGAATTTAGTGCCCCTAATAATGAATCTATGACCTACCTCAGAGAGAAAAAACCCATGAACTATAATTACCTGCTTTTTATCTCTAGGTATATTGGGACTTTTTCTTCAAATCAGTTCAGGGCACCATGTACCATACCTGTATTAATTAAAGGTGCAGTTCTCTTGATACTTTTAAGTTGTATGTAATCTTTACTTTTGTCATTTGGATGTGAACTGTGAGAGTAGGTCAATGGACAGAAAATTTTTATAGTACCTGGCAAATCCAGGTCTCATAGAGCTTGTATTGTGTTCAGCAGAGCTGATAAATTCAACAAGGGTAATGGCAGTGGACTAGAAAATGTCTTTTGCTTTGTTGTTTCATGATAGATTTTTTTAGACTTGGGTGAATCATCAGTTCCCTCAAACAACTTGTTAATCAGTACAAAGAAGGCAGCATGTCTGAGTAACTGACTATGAATACTACACTGGCCTAATTTACCCAGTTCACTTCCTCCACCTTCTTTACTCAAGGCAGAAGCTTTTTTTTGCTCCTGGCTAAGCAAGTCATTCTGTTAAATCAGTTTATTTTCCCTGGTTTAATTTCTGTGCTGCAAATATTGCTTCTTATTTGTAATAGGAGGATACAATTGTGAATTCTTTTACAGTGCTAAACCAGTGTATTTTACAATGCAAATAAGCTTTATTTATAATTCAGGAAAATGTCAATGTTACAATTGCCTACGTGACTTTCATTAATTTTTGTGTGCTGAGGCACTTGGATATGATCATTAATGCCATCTTAGTTTTTTCCACAAGTCCCTAACTCAGTGCAGAGATACTTGACATGTTTGTGAACAAAATTCTGTACTCCTTTAATGCAGGTACTTTACCTTTTTTGTCTTTCCAGGCAGAAATGCATCGTATTGAGGATGAGCAGACTTATGAAGAGTTGAAGGTTCTGTATGAGATAGTTCATAATAAATTTCATGACTTAGATGAGGTGAGAACATTCTCCATACAGGGTAAGACTTGGAATCTTTAAGTGATTATTGGAGGTATTGTTCTCCTGGAGGGCCTTAGCAGATATTTTTGTTGATTTAAAAGTGTGGCATTAATGCTAGAATTGCAGAAATGCTCAGTTCCTGCAATTTTTACTGTTGTGTCACTTGCACAGTGAAATCTTTTATTTTGCCATGTGATGATCTTCACCAGCAGAATCCTTGCCAGAATTTCTAGGTCAGGTACTCTTCATCTTAAAAACAGAGAGTGGAAATGAAGACCTGTAATGAATATTTTCCCAAAATAAGCATGTGGCAGAAATGAGCCTCATGGAAGTAGCTTGGGGAACACACTTCATTAATTATGAACTAATCTCCATAACAATACAGCATCATCTCTTGCAAATACAAATGCTAAAATGTTGAGCTGTGCTTTATGGTGTCAAATGACTTCTTTGGTTTAGTGTTTCTAGACTAAGATTTAAATGGTGACATATGGCTTCATATGTGCATAATCACATGCATATTTATGTATTCATATGAATATGCAGCAAAGTGATGATATGTCTGTTGCTGCTTTGCTGCTGCTCTCTTCTAGGCTGAGTATTGATTGAGAATATCACTGCTGGACTGCTGAGTAAATAGGAGATGAAACTGTGTTATATTGTGGTGTTTTTTGTAGACTGGTGATACTCTTTCATTCAGCAGCACTAATGTGTGTGTGTTGAATGTTCAAACAGAATGTTAAAGACCCCTTGCCTGATTCCATTGGAGGTTCCTCTCCAGCAGAAGGTGCCCATGGCAGCAGCTCTGGGATGCTGCAGTACCTGCAGTCCTGGTTTCCTGGCTGGGGAGGTTGGTATGGATACACTCAGCAGACTTATGAAGGTGAACCTTTTGAAGGGCTGCTGCCAGACCCGAAGGAGCAGTGGAATCCAGAGGACATACTGGGTATGGAAACACAGGGTTTGCTCCCATGGTGTGATACCTGCTCCAGGAGGGCAGAAAGAGCTCTGGGGCTGTACTGTTAGTGGATTTTCTACCAGATGATGTGCCCAGGCAGCAGAGCCTGCCTAAAGCTGCACAACCTGGGCAGTATGTTGGTACCTGGGTACCTGCTTCTTTCCAGAGTGATACAGGAAATGTATTTGCTTCCACTGGTACTATCATTTATGGCAAAGAGCTTTGGGGCTTCTGTTCAAGTGTGTGTGTGGGGTCATGTGGCTGGGTGTAACAGGAATAATACTGGGTTGTTTGGGTCTTTGTAAATTCAGGCTTACGTTACCTTGATTGAAATAGAAGAATGCTATGGAATATTCAGGTTTTTTAAGGGAAAAGGTATATCTGCTCTATTTTTTGTTGCTATTTTTCTCCCTGAGAGCTGGAGAAATCTTTTATTTCATATTCATAGGAACATCCTTGTTCTTCAGTAGCCCTCCAGAAACTTATTTTCTTTAATATGTTGGTTTTGTTTTTTTATTAGGTACGGATGAATTTTTTGATCCTGCTGCAGATGCTTCCAGCATGAATACCTTTACCAAGAGAGATCATGTTTTTGCTAAATTAAATCTACAGCTGCAGGGTGGCTCTTTCACTCTGTTGCATAGGAAGAAAAAGATGTCGTATGCTGAAGAGACAGCTTTTATGCAGCTGGAGTTTTCAGGTATTAAGCCCCTTTCTGTTCTTTCTTAAAAAAGATGAGAGCTGCCTCACAATCATTGCACTATATAACAAATTTCCATATCAATTTTTTTAGTAGAAATAAATATATATATAAAAACTTCAAAAACACTTGTCCGTAGGACATTTTTTTTTATTTGTGAAATTTACATAAAACATATGCTGTACTAAAATAAACAAAATAATTTTATGTATTTATATTCCAGGTGTAAAGATCTTGGCAGAATCCCTTCCTCGCAGAAAGTCTTCCCTTCTCAAAGTTCAGCTTGGTGGTCTTTTCCTGAGGGATTTGGCAACAGAAGGGACCATATTTCCTGTTCTTGTTTTCCCAAATCCTGTAGGTGAAAAAAACCCTATCAGTTACTATGTGAGATGCATAATTTTGTATGAAAATATTCATAGTCCAAAACTCAAAGCATTTCTTATCCCAGAAAGGGAAAACAAAAGTCTTGAGGAAAAGTTTCTACCCGTTGAATTTACTTTTTCCCTCTCTTCCCAAATATCTTATGTAGAGCTCGTAATGTTTTACTTTATATGCTTGTGACTTCAACCTTTCAGTTATATGTGTTGAGAAGAAGGTAATTTGGTGAACAACATTTGATTTTTGGAACAATCAGCATTGCTGCTTGAACAGTGATTATTCTTTTCCATAAAGCTCCAGGGCCCAAGTAATGGTTCTGTTTCACCTGTATACTAGTACACTAAATGTAGAAATAAATTCTAGAAAATATTTCAAAGTTCTCTTCTGAGTAAACAAAATTTGAATCTAAAGCCATGAGGATTTCCCATGTACTTTGTACTGACTGCAATTTGCACTTCAGAGTTCAGCCTGTCTGCTGCAGGAGTGGGGAGTGTTTGCTACTTAGTCATATTGCCTTCTTTTGTTTGACCATGGCAGGGAAAGAATGCATATAATAATCTCAGGCTTTACACAGAGTTCAACAGAAAAGACTTTTATCTTTATATCAGGTGGCTTGGTTGATTTTATCTAAACAATCTTTTTCTTTTAAATTCTTATTAGCAAAAAGAGGTTGGCTGCGTGTCTTCCTTTGGACTACAAAGTTTGTCCTCAGAACTGACTAATCAGAACACTGGTAAAGATTTCATTTTGTGTTTGATGAGATAATTCCTACAAACCAGAAATTTCAAAACTAGTAGCCTGGAGTTTGAATTAATGCAAATGTGTCTTGCGAATGGTAAAGATAAAATCATAGAAGCTTTGTTCAAAATGTAAGGGTGCATGCAGGTTGACTTTAAAGAAAGGAAGAAATGATGTATTTCAAGACAATAGGAGTTGCACTTACTCTTTGTTTTGGTTTAAAAATAAATTGATAGGAGTTCAACATTAGAACCCCAATTATACAAATGTTTTTGTATATATAAACTTGCTGGATTTTGTTGATTGTAGAAGTTGATCATGTGACTTCCATTTCTGTTACTGAAGAATTCTTGGACACTTGTACTTTCCCAGTAGTACCACTTAAAAATCAGTTATTAAATTCTTCAGGAGTTGTTTTTTGCTTTTGTCTTATTTGTTTGTTTTGGGTTTTTGTACAGCTGCTTTTTGTAAGTCATTTTGTATTCAATTGCAGATCCTGATGCCCCAGTATTTGAGATGCTTTATGAAAGAAATCCAGTTCACAGCACTGTTGAGAGGCGCCTGGAAGTCAGTACCAGGCCTCTAAATATTATTTACAATCCACAAGCCATTAAGAAAGTAGCTGACTTCTTCTACAAGGGAAGGGTTCATGCCTCAGGTTAACCTTTAATGTGTTTTTTTTGGTGGGGTTGGGTTTCGTTGGTGGAATTACATCTTTTCTTGTCTTTGATCTTTATTTTCATTCTTAGAAATATAAAGCACTAATCAAAGAATCTTCACTTTAAGTTTAAATTTAGCAATAATACTCTGAGTCTTGTTTGAAGGGTTTTGTTCCTTTGTTTGTTTTGTTCTTTGTTTAATTGAATCAGGGATTTTGCTTTGGCAGACTCCTGCAACTTCTTTAAAATTGCAAGTTAACTTTAAAATTGCAAGTTCCTGTTACACCCCATGGTGGATGTTAATTTCCCCTAAATTAAAAAGCATAAATAAGGAGAGGGGACTTGTTCCTGTAATCTGTTCTGGCAATTGATGGAGTTTTTTTGAGAGGGCAGTTAAAAGTATTTCTGTAGTAATAATACAGAGGAAATAGTATTCTAATTCCTGTTGTATTTTTTTTTTTTGTTGATGAGATTAAGGCTGCCCTTTGTTACAGCTTCTTCAGTTACTTTGATTTTTAAATTTGAACATACTCATTCCTTAAATTTCTAAGCACAACAAGATTTAGGGTTCTAGTACCTAAACCTGTAACACTAAAAAGTGGCCACCTTGGTGGTTTTGGTTGTTCAGTTTCTGAGGAGATGAGAGGTGACAGTAAGTAACATTAGGAACATGAAAATGTTCTTGAAATACTAGTTGTTTTTCTGCTGATTGTGGTAAATACCAAAAGATTCAAGTTACCTGGTATAAAGGTGTGTGTGACACCTTCTCTCACAAGGTGAGAGTATTCCATAAATACCCAAGTTTAAAAGAAACCAACCAACCAAGCAAACAAAAAACCAATGCCTACACATGCACATCTTAATGTTTAGTCAGAATTTCCTCTGTGGCCATACTTAGTACCCTTTCTGTCTTAGTCAAATTTAATTACTTGGGCTGATGGTCTGCGAGATAAATACCCGAAAATGGATTTTTTTAGTGAGATTTTTTGTTTAGTGCTTTAATACTTCCTTTTTTCTGTGCAGCAGCCTGGTGAGTAGGCACAGACAGTGACTTTCACCTGCTGTGTTTTCCTGTTCTGTGTTTTATTGCTAAAATTTAAAATAAGTCTTCTATCTTTTTTTCTTCCATTTTTTCTTCTGATTCAATAAAGGGTGAACAAAGTTATACCTAGTCAGTTTTCCCTTTCTTGTGCAGGTTTTGGTTATCAGTCTGAGTTAGAAGCAAGAGTGGCTGAAGCTGCCAGAAGACAGTACAACAAGCTGAAAATGCAGACAAAAGCTGAAATCAGACAAACAATCGACCGTTTATTAGTTGGAGACTTCATTGTAAGTTTTTGCCCCCAAAATGTTTATGTGGACTTCTAGCCTTTTAGTTTAGGACTTGGAGCTCTAAAGAGTGAGGTTTGTTGTTGTTTGTGTGATGTTCTTTGTGAGCAGGAGGGGAGTTTTCCAGGAGGTGTTGTAGATTCCTATTGCTGTCAGTCAATCCAGGTTTGAAGTTCAGAGCATGTTTTCACCTGCTGAAAATGTGTTTTTTATTGACTACAGTGGGAATCTGTGATTGAACAAGGTACCAAACCTGAGTGTGATTGGAGTTGGTGACAGTCAGCTCATCAGGAGAAAAAGTGGCTAATTACATGTTTCACATGGCTTCTTTTGGTATGTTTTCTTGTAGGCTATGAAATCTTTCTTCTTAACTTTCAGGAAAACAGCAAAAGCTGGAATGTGTCCCTTGATATCTCTGCCCCTCAGGTGATCTTTCCCGATGATTTCAAATTTGTGGATCCTGTGTTAGTTGTTGTAGATCTGGGAAGAATATTACTCACAAATTCTCAAGGTATGATCTAGAATTATTGCAGCTTTCCTGTTCTTTCTATCTTCTGTCAGAAAGTCAGAGCTTAAAAAAGGGTAAAAAAGTACAGGGAAGTTTTGGGGGGTGTTCCTGCCTTGTAAAGTAGAAAAAAACCATTTTCTTAAGATAATAAAATGAAAGTTAATATTAGGCAATAAAGCCAGTTGGACAAAACTTTCTGATGATAAAAATACTGTAGTTAAGTAGCTCTTACCTTTTGTTCAGTTTTGAGGATCAGAAGAATTGTGTGGGCAGAGTAATGGGTTCTTTTTTTGACAACTTGGTCAAAAGTAAATCTTAGAGTAAGTGGGTTAAAGATGAGACAATAGTGTCTTTTAATAGCTTCTGTACTCTGTTGTGGCTGACACCTCTGTGAATGTAGAAGTACAGTAGGTTTCTTGTTGAGGAAAAAGGAAGTGAGAGTGGAAGGAGGCAAGGACAGTACCAGATATGCTTTGTATTAAAAAATACAGGACTTCAGACAGGGTGATCAGATAATCATAGGAAACATCTGAGGAGGGAGGAGAATACTTTTGTTTATTTGTTTGTTTACCTTTTTTTTTTAATCCACAGAAGACTCTAAGAAGAGTGCAGATGCCATTTCTTCAGAAGTCAATGAATTGAGTGATGAGGAATATAAAACACCTCTAGCAACTCCTCCCAATACTCCACCACCAGAATCCAACAGCAATAGTGGCATCAAAATGTCTGAATTTACTGGAGTAGAAATAAGTGAAGAGCAGCTACAGGCACACTTAATGAGTAAAAAAATGTATGAGACATACACACTTTCTTTTATGGACCTTCAGATCATGGTGGGCAGAGTGAAAGACAACTGGAAACACGTTCAAGATAGTAATGTGGGTCCGACTCATGTGGTAGAAAAATTCAATGTTCACCTGCAGCTGGAGCGCAGACTGATATACACATCTGACCCAAAATATCCAGGAGCTGTCTTGTCTGGCAACTTGCCTGACTTGAAAATTCACATCAATGAAGACAAAATCTTGGCTCTAAAGAACTGGTTGACACAGCTGAGTAGGTCTGAAGCTAAGCCTTCAGATGCCCTACATTTAGGGAGAGAGAAGATTTTTGCAGAGGTAGACCAGTTTGGCAGTTTGCACGATTCTGTAATGAATTTAACTCAGAGTGTTGTCATGCTCGAGCAAAACACCCGGGAAGTTCTGGTTGAATCCCAGCTGCTTTTGGCTGAGTTCAAAGTCAACTGCATGCAGTTGGGCGTTGAGAGTAACGGGCGATACATCTCTGTGCTCAAGGTTTTTGGCACCAATGCCCATTTTGTGAAAAGGCCTTATGATGCAGAGGTGTCCCTGACTGTCCATGGCCTGTTGCTGGTTGATACTGTGCAACCATACGGAACGGATTTTGATCTTTTGATGGCTTCTCATAAGAACCTGAGCTTTGATGTGCCAACAGGAAGCCTTCGAGACAGCAGGGCTCAGTCCCCAGTTTCTGGACCACAAGATGCACATCCCATTGATGTTGCTGGTTTGGCAGAGAGATGCTCCACAGCCTCCAAAACCTCACCCGGTAGCAATGGAAAAGATCAAGAGTCCTTGATAAAATTGGAGTATCAGTTTGTGAGTGCAGAATGCCCATCAATGAACTTGGATAGCAGTCTGCAGGTGATCTCTGTACAGGTGAACAACCTGGATATCATCCTTAACCCAAAGACTATTGTTGAATTGATTGGGTTTCTCCAGAAATCTTTCCCCAAGGAGAAAGAAGATTCTAGTCCTCAGCCTTTAATAGCTGATGTGGAGAGAGGTTGGAGGGAGCAGGAAACATTCCAGTCTACTTATGCACAGAACACAGAGGTAGCAGTTGATATTCACTGGTTAAATGTACTCCTCCTCAGGACAGTTGGCATGACAAATGGAGAAAAATATGGCAGAAAAATTGCAACAGCCAGTATTGGTGGCACCAAAGTCAATGTCTCCATGTGTAGTAGACTGGATGTGAATGGGTCTCTTGGATGCCTTCACCTTATGGACCTCACCCAAGACAATGTAAAGAACCAGTATGTGGTGAGCATAGGGAACACAGGGAGATACGAAAATCTCATTGGAGATGGAAATTTCTTTGAATCTTTATTCTTTAGGCTGGACGATGGAGATAGCCTTCCAGATGCTTTAAGTTTCACTTTCACAGAAAAGTCAAAAGAGGAGTGTTCTCTCAACCTCAAAATGGCCTCCTTACACTACAACCACTCAGCCAAATTTTTGAAAGAACTGACTTTGTCCATGGACGAGCTGGAAGAGAATTTCCGCAGCATGTTGAAAAGTGCAGCTTCAAAAGTTACAACAGTCCTGGCAACTAAAACTGCTGAATACAGTGAAATGGTTTCTTTGTTTGATACCACACCACGATTAAGAGATGTTGCCAGTGCAGAAGATAACGAAGGCGACGCATTTGGATCACAGTCCCTCAAAGCTGATACTATTAAGCTTATATTAAATATAAACATTGAATCCCCAATTGTCTCCATACCTCGAAAGCCTGGGAGCTCTGAACTGCTCGTGGGTCATCTAGGACAAATATCTATTCAGAATTTTGTACCAGGAGAAGATGAGTCTACAAGTGACAGGCTGCAAGTTGAAATTAAAGACATTAAGATGTATTCATTAAATAGTAGTCAATTTACAAACAAGAAGGATCCTACAAGTGAGATACCCAATGGGCCACATTCTTCATCAGGTCCTGCCAGCATTAACAGCCAGGAAGAATCTCATTTTACTCGTCATGACTTCTTTGAATCATTACATAAAGGCCATGGTATGTTAATCAGAGGAGTCTTAATTATTATAATGCGAGTAGTATATGTGCTAAAAATGTGTATTGACTGTAGGTCTGACTGTAAGTTCCGCTTCACCCATCCTACTGAAACACATTGGTCAGTTTTAATGACAGTGGGCTAGTTGTTGTATTTATATCTATTTTTGGTCTCCTAAGCAAAAATGGAATGGTGCCTTTTAGGCAGAAATTGAGCAAAACATAGTCATGCAGCCTTAGTCCAGCATTGCTCAGAGTCTGAGCAAATTCAGTAGCTACCATGTTATCTCTTCCGTACAGTATTTATGGACTAATCAGTTCTCTTACTCTAAAGTTGTTTTAATTTCACTTTCTCTTAAAGCTTTCCACATTCTGAATAACACCACCATCCAATTTAAATTGGAAAAGATACCACTAGAAAAAGATATGGATGTAACTTTTCCTCTGTGTAATGAAGACTTTGGAACATCAAGCATTATGAAGATTGAAGGGAAATTTGTGAACCCTCTTCAGGTACAGAAATGTAGTATTTCCACTATCAATATGAACATATTTCCCTGCATAGAAGATAAGCATTTTTCAGGCCAGTATCTTCAGGTTTAGCATGTTGGTAGTTTAGAAATCAGATCCTTTTACACATGGTTAGAAGAGACAGTCTTAAGTCATAACAATGACCAATATTTAACCTTGTTTGGGGGCATTTTAGACATCTTTATGAATTAGTATAACTTTTGCTTGTCTTGAACACAGGAGGAAAAGTAAATGTGTCACTGTCCAAATGACACTGTCCAAATAATTTTATTTGCAGTTGTAGTTGAAACTTAAGAATTGAAATGCCATTGCCTTGAAAAGATCTGTGCAAGAGCAGAGGTTTTAAATACAGAAAACTGAAACTTCTAACACTTAGGAGACAAACAATGACTAAGTAGAATGTTTGTTTCCTATATTACTGTGTAAGCTCAGGTGGTGAATTATTTTTAACTAACTCTGTGTGGATGGTTTTTGCCCAGGAATACAAGGTATCCTATTCTAGGATCCCATCCCATGTGTTTCTGGGTGGTGTCATCTTGCAGAGCTGATACAGAAGGACTGTTTTGCTTCAGTTTTGCATTGTACCTTGTTTTGCATTATTTTTTTCTTGGATGATCTCAAAATTTGTATGGTTTGGAATTCCACTTAAGAGTTTTAGAATATATGTATTGATTCCATTAATATAGAGAGCTCCAATGTAATGATTGTTTCTTTTCTCTACATTGTAGGTGGTGTTAGCAAAACATGTATATGAACAAGTCCTTCAGACTCTGGATAATTTAATTTACAGTGAAGACTTGAACAAATTTACAACCACTTCTGTATCTCCAACTGGTCTTAGTTCTCCTTCAGCATCACTTCATAGTACAGGCACAGAATTCTTGGGTGAACGGAAGGAAAATGGCTTATTCAGCCAACCTAGTTTTAATTCTCTTCCAAAGAAGCCCTTAGCTATCAGGGAAACAAAATCTTTTACTCAAATTCAAGCAAACTTTCATATATCAGAGCTGCAGGTTCAGTTAAGTGGTGATCTCACACTAGGGGCACAAGGTCTTGTCAGCCTTAAGTTTCAGGATTTTGATGTTGAGTTTGCCAAAGATCACCCCCAAACCTTGTCCATTCAGATTGCCTTGCGTTCCCTGCTGATGGAAGATCTCCTGGAAAAGAAACCAGACTCTAAGTATAAGAACCTCATGGTCTCCCGTGGAGCACCCAAACCTTCCAGTTTAGCACATAAGGAGTATCTTTCACAGTCCTGCCCTGCAGTATCCAATGCAGAATATCCAGATATGCCTCGTTCCCTCCCTTCCCATATGGAAGAAGCACCTAATGTCTTTCAGCTCTACCAAAGACCAGTTTGTGCCTCCCGTAAGAAGCAAAAAGAAGATGCTGATTCTGAGTATCCTCTGACTCCACCTCCTTCTCCATCAGCAGACAGATCCAAGTTGCCCTGTGGAAAAAGTAACTTTGATGATTCATTGGTTCATATCAATATATTTCTGGTGGATAGGAAACATCCGGAGTTTTCTTCTCGCTATAACAAAATTAACCGTAGTGTAGATGTTGATTTTAATTGTCTAGATGTGTTAATAACTTTGCAAACTTGGGTAGTGATACTGGATTTCTTTGGGATTGGATCCACTGCTGATAACCATGCAATGAAGCCACAGCCTGAAGATACTCAGCAGACAATCAAAGCAGAAATAAATTCCTTGTCAGCTTCTCAAGCCCAAGAGCCTGTAAACACTAAGCTGGATCTGAAGGTATACTTGAGATGCAAAGCAGTAATTGGATTGTCTGTCATAAAACATCTGGTTTATAGGAACTTAAGGTGACATTTACATCATGTGTTTTGTAGTCTAGTGGGGAGTGTACATAAATGCAGAAACAGATTTAAATGTGTGTAGATATATTTTTAAGAAAAAAGTTACAGAAAAACAGAATATTTGCAAAATGCTTGGCTCCCATGCACTGTGACCCTCTTTTTAATGAAAAGGTTGCTTCAATATTAAAGACCTAACATGCTGCAATTGGCACTGTGCTGTTCTAGGTACTGTGGAGTTTATTTATGAAAATAAGTCTATAGTTGTACAAACATATATGGGTATATATTTATAATCTATATGTATAAATGTGGTTTTTTAAAAACACATGATGTATGTGTATATAGTCTTTGCCCAGAGGCCCTGCAGTCTAACTTACATGTGACAAATCTTCAAAGAGAAGATGATGAAGGTAACAGTGCTGGGATTTGTTCTTGAATTGCTTGAGGAGACCCATTAATGTGCAAAAAAGGCAGTAAAAATGTTGCTTTCCTTCAGTGTCTCCTAATCAGATAATTGTTGTTTGCCACTCATGTGCTACAGTGCAATTGTTCTAGAAAAAACTAAACAAGATGTTCCAGCTCTGAAGTCATGTTTTTCATACCAATTTGTTCCTGTTTTGTTTGACCAGGTCCATTCTTTATCCTTAGTCCTGAATAAGACAACCAGTGAGCTTGCTAAAGCCAGCGTGGCAAAACTTGCAGCTCACTTGGAAGTGATTGGTGAGTAGATTGAAGGGCTCAGGTTGTTTGCAGCTTAAAATAAAATGAGGTGTGCACTGGAATTATGATTTTAAATGTTTTTATTTTGGTGCTCGTTGGAGTTTTGTGGTTTTTTTCTGGACAGAATGTACATTCTCCTCCCACTGCTTCTTCCTTTGCTTTTTTAGGGTTTATTTGAAATCGTGGCATCCCTCCCAATTGTCAAACCTTTCATCATTTTAGCTGCCATTGGCTGTAATTTTAATACTTGATTTTCACAGAGCAGAGCAATAGTTTTTATTACTGGTGGTCTAGAGGAAAAAGAGGAGTATCTAAGTTTGACAAATCAAAGTAGTGTGATCACATGATGTGTGTAAAGCCTAGAGTAATGTGTGGGTTAATACAATCTTTGTAGCAGAAACACATGAATTTCTTTGAACATGATGTTTCATGTTTAACTGAATTGACTTATTTAATTACTTTTTGATGAGGCTAATAGAAGCTTTTGGGGTTTAGTAACTGGTCTGTGTTTGAGAATCCTGATTGTCTGTCTTTTGTTTTGCAGAGGGAGATTTAGCCTTGCAGGGAAGTATTGGAAGTCTGTCCTTAAGTGATCTTACATCTCATGGAGAGTTTTACAGAGAACGTTTCACTACAAGTGGTGAAGAGGCACTCATTTTTCAAATCTTTAAGTATGAATTTAAACTTTTTGTTACTCAATATTTGCCTGTTACTCCATTAACTTCCAACCCCCCTCAAAAAAACCCCAGAAGTCAAACCCAGAAAACCCAAGCCCACAACTGTCAGGGTTGCATGATTCTGCTTTGGTCTCTTGGGACTTAAGTGGAACTTAGAATATTTTCAGTTATAAACTTAAGATTTTTAACTTACCTTTGTCTTGCAATGTACAAAGAAATGGAAAAGTAGTTTTTTCTTTCCCTCTAAAGCTGTTCTTAAAACCATTTACATGACAGTTTGTTCCTAGCTAAAACAGTTTTTTTTTAAATGTTGGAAGAGGTTTTCAACTGGTGAAATAGATTTTCCATTGCTCCTTGATTTTGGATTAAGGGGTTTGCTTTTGTCGTAATGTAAATTTGAGTTTCTTTGTTATGTTTTAAGGAGTAGGTCTTATCTTGTGATGTTTCCTGGTTTTCTAATTAATCAGATTAGAAATTACCCAAGTAACATTATGGAATTAATTTCAAATATGACAGCACACTGATTCAGAATTGAATGTACACATTATCCTGCAGCAGAGTAGTTACCTTAAAAGCCACTGTTGTGATACAAAATCACCAAAGGTCTAACTGGTATGCAGAGATTAAAGGTACATTCCAAATGCAGAATTTTCCTATTTGCTTGATTAAAACTCAGCAGCATTTAAAAGTACAAAATTTAGAAGTAATTAACACAAACCCGATTTTTCACGTCTGCAACTGAGCTAGCGTTAATTACCTGCTGCGAACATTAGTTAAATCCTCTCTATTACTATTTTAAATGCAGCAGAATGTCCAGTGCTGCTTCTAAACTGTATCTAAGATGGGTAAATGTTACTCTGAACCCTTGTGACAGGTACGGGAGGCCGGACCCGCTGCTGCAGCGGGACTGTGACATGCGGGTGACCCTGCGCATGGCCTCGGTGCAGTACGTGCACACCCAGCGCTTCCAGGCAGAGGTGGTGGCCTTCATCCAGCATTTCACCCAGCTCCAGGATGTCTTGGGAAGGCAGAGAGCAGCAATTGAAGGACAAACAGTATGGCCGGGCTTTCTTTCTATTCTTTTCAGACCTGTTTTTTGCAGTTGAAATGCAATATATAATTTACGGTGATGCGTCAACTTAAGTGAATTGAAATAGTGGGAAGTTTTAGAGTTTTGGTGTTGGTAGGGGTTTCTCAGGCTCGTCTTGTAATCAAGAGACCTTAATTAGGACCATTCTGCTGCTGTTTGAAAGTGCAGAATATCAAATTTGAACATTCCTTGAACCTTCAGCGCCTGGTGATGCCTCAAGGCATCACTGGTTTCTGGGGGATGCACTGGACAGAAAGGATCAAGGTGTTACTTTGTCTTTCGTCAGGTAACAATAACTGAATTAGGAGACCCAAGTGAGGAGTTGGGTTCCACTCTGCTCCACTGTCTGCCTCTGATTTAGTTTGATGACTGCTAGGCTGAGAAAATCAGAACTTCTACATGGTAGAGTGGATGAATATAGAGATTTTAGAGCAAGATAGAGTATATCAATTTAGAGTATATAGGGCATGATAGAGTGTTACAATCATAAGGACAGCTACAGACCACTAATGTGGGAGTAATTAATATAGTCAATAGTCTTCTTTTAATAGAAGCTCCTCATAGTTGAATATTTGGTGAAGTATTGAATACTTGGAGTGAAGTAGTGAATACCTGGATATTAAAATGCTTCATTGTGCAACAGGTGGGAAGTTTGAATCTGATTTTCAAACATCTTCTAAATGATGGGGCTTTGGTTTTTGCAAATAATTTTTCTTAAGTAATTTGTTATGTAGTGAGCTGAGTAGTGTCCATTCTGCCTCTTAGTTCAGGGGTGAAAGTGCGTGTCACTCCTGAGTGCTGCATCTCTTCCACAGGTTTTTCCTGTTTCCATCATAATAGTTTTTTAATGAGCCTTTATTCTCTGCTTAAAACAAGAGTTTGAGGAGTTTTTGTTGGTTGCTTTGTTGGTTGTTTTTTTTTTAGTATAAACTCTAACCATATCTTAATTTTGTAAATCAAGGGATAATGATCCTGAGTTCAGTACTAATCAGTGGGAAACAATCACCTGCTTCCTGCAGTTTTTGTAATTATTTTTTGAATGTATTTTTGCTCTTCCCAGGTGAGAGATAAAGCCCAGCGAGCTTCTCGAGTTCTTCTTGATATTGAGGCTGGGGCTCCTGTTCTGCTTATCCCTGAGAGCTCCAAGTCCAACAGCCTTATTGTAGCTAATCTGGGGAAACTGAAAGTGAAGAACAAATTCCTGTTTGCAGGGATGCCTGGCACCTTTTCATTAAAGAACAAGGTAGAAACATCACTTCTTAATTTAGCAGCTTGTAGTTTTGCTAGTTCTTGTGCATTTTATTTCTAAATCAAAATTGTAAATGATTCTTACATTTTACTGTATGTATTTAGTTTATTGTACTTTACTTATTTTTATAGTTACTGCATTTACTTTATATTTATTTCCTATATTTATATTTACTTTACTAGACTTTATAGTTTTAGGAGTGAGAGTCTATGCCAGGGTGCTGGCAAATCTTACAGATTTGCCTTGCTGCTGATGGTGCTGCACTGCCCTTCCTGCCTTGAGCTTACTGTCTGAGGCAGTGGGGCAGATGGGGGACTGAGCTGGGTGTTTTCAGAGAACAGAGGGAATAAAGGAGGCTGAACTCACTCCAGCTGCTCTGTTGAGGAAGCAGGACCCAACCAGCTGCACACCTGAATGTGTGGGACCAGGATGGGCTTTCAGCTCACCCTGTTTGGGTACTCCAGCTGTTCACCACTCCAGATTTCCACAGTGTGAATAGCAGAAAGCAGGGGTCTGTGTTGGCTGAGACTTGCTCTGACACACTGGAGAACAGAATTGGGTTTATTTTTTTTTCTGCTCTCAGTGAAACTGAGTGTGTGTAGTTCCTTTGATGAGGTGAAACCTTGGGAAAGGTTTCCTGTGGCTGTACACGTGGCAAAGCACAGGACAGGAGTGTCTGGTGCTGCTCTTGAGAGGTGCAGCCACAAAATTTGGGATCAGGAAGATCCATCTTGAATGGCTTTCTGTATCTAACCCATTCAACAAAGTAGGGAGTTGTCTGGGAACCCCCTAATGCCATTTTGAAAGGATTAGGAGTTAGATGGACTAAATTGCTGCAGTGGATTTGTGGTGTGTCTGTTGCCTTGATCTGATTGGTATCTACCTGTGTCTTTGCTGTCAGGAAATAGTGGACTGTGATGTTGGGCTGTTTCCTGAACTGTAGTGTGTTGATACAAGTACAGGTTTGTAAGCAGTAGACTCCTAAATTAACATTATAAGTTAAAGAAAGTGTGCAAAATAATTTTATTTCAGCCTAAAAATACTGTGTTACATAGCAGTGTAGAAATGTAGGTGTTTGGAATGGGATTAGGTGGGGTTTGGCTTTTTTTTTGTTGGTTTTGTTTTCATTTTTTGCTCTGTCCTATGTTTATTTTTGAGGATCGGATTTTACAAGGCAATGCATACAAGGATCCTGTTTTATTTGAGGTATTTCACATCTCTCTAGCAGTGTTCAGGTGCTCCTCATTCATTCTATAAAAAAGGAAGTGTTCTTCTGGAATTCAGCACTTAAAAAGGCTGCTTCATTTATTAAAAATGATGTTTCTGTTCTAAAGGTTTTGCTGAATTCTTTAAGAATTGAATGTAAAGTTTTTGTGGTGTGCTCTTTATGCATGTCTGAGGAGCTGCTAATTTGGATTTAATTGCATAAATTCATAGGTTTATAGATAATGTGATGATTTTCCTTTGCATGTACTTTTCAGTCTTCTCTTTACAGTATGAAGTTAAGTGTTAATGTCCTCAAATATTTTTTCCTTAAAATCCTTGATTGTGTTTACAGTTAATTTTTCCAATTTTTTCTAATATTTAAAAACCATGTAAGGCAAGAAAATATTAACAATTAAAACCAGAAAGGGAAGTTTATGGTAGGGATTGATGTGACATCAGAAACTGGATACAGAAGGAAGATGGGAAATGATAGTAACAATACAGGAGTCAGGGGCAAAGTGAGCAATCTTGGAGTAAGGGCTGAGTAGATCACTAAAGATGATTGCTGCCTGCATGTGGGACACGAGATTCATTAATTGAAATGATTGACAGATTAATCCCAAAATTGGCTTTGGAGTATAAAGGTGGTGTGTAAACCTCTTCCACCAGACAAATCAGAGTGTCTGGGGCCATTCCATGACAGAAGGCTGTCAGATTGGTCAAGCAGGATTTTTTGGAAAAGAAATTTCTAATGTTGATATGACTCTTTTTGTAGTGAAATTTGCAGGTTTTCGATGCAAGACAGCTCCTGGATTTCCACTGGGTATGTGGTGGTGGGGAGATGTCTAAAATGTTTTACATCAATATAAATGAACTTTTCTTTTTTTGCCTGTGAGGAATTAACTACTAGGTGTAGGGATTTATCCAACCTTAACTGCAGGAGAATTTTGGGACACATTTTGATGTGACAACTGAAGTATTTAAAGTGCATAAAATGTGCCTGTGTAGAAGTATTAGTTCACAGACTGTAATAAAATATGAAGTTGCTGACTTGATCTTGCAGAAATAATGGCGTGTGTTTTTTCCACCACCTGAAAAACAGCTTTAAATATCTAAAAGTCTTTATTCTGCAGAAGTGTTTAATATCATGACAGTCTTACCCCTCCATTTTGGTATTAACTTCATTTACATGAGAGTTTTTCAGTTTTATGAAAACCCTCTGCTTTTGAATTAGTCTCATTGACAAGATTCTGTGGCTTTTTGAGGAAGTTTGCTGAAATAAACTTTTTTAAATAGAAAATATTCTCATCTTCTGTTAAGGGTATAGGAGAAAAGTTTGGCCATTTTTCTACAGCAGAAAATACTGGCATTCTAGTAATTTGTTGCAGCTTGAACCTTGGTGCAGTGGTTCCTTAGAATTTAAGTTAAAAATCTAATGTTAATTACAAAATTTCTTTCATTAGCAGGATTCAGTTCAGTTTTCCTCTCCTATGGGAACCCCAAAACATAGCATGAAGAAAACAAGTGCTGATGAGTCCAAAATAGCAATGGAAGGATTGGTCATGAAAAAATCATCAGGAACAAACATTTCCAGGCTGAAGAGTGAGCCTGCAGTGAGCACCTCGAGTAAGCAGCAAGGGCAGCTGCTGAAGCTGCCAGTTGTCCCAAACCCTGAGAGCCCAGGTATGTGAGAGCAGCAGGAACCCCATGGAGCTTCTTTTGCCTTGTGAAATAGTGCAGTGACATATTGCCTTTATCTTATGTGACATTGAAAATGTGTGAGGCTCTGGGTCTGAAGACTGATTGGAGCAGAAGTGACTTCTGAGCTTTAAGGCTAATTTTTGCAGCTTAAAGGGTTAGAGAGTTGTAGTTCAGTTTCTGGAAGAGCAATCTTGCAAATTGGGTGTGTTTTGAGATTCATGTTGCAAACATACAAGGAGTGTACTTGGCCTCCTGATTAGGAATTTGTTTTACCTGTGAATGAGCTTGATACCTGGTAATTACAGATATTGATGAACATGAGTAAAAAAATTAAAAAAAGTGGAATAAAATCAAAACTAAATTAAATTTCTTTTTAAAAGTAGGTTGCATTACTTCTGCACAAATTCTGTTTTTCTTCCTTAACATGTTATCTCCTGTGTACTTGCAGAGGATCACATCTGCCTCTTAGACTGCATTGTGGTTGATCTGCAGGACATGGACATCTTTGCTGCTGAAAGATACCAGAGAGAATATTCCAAGGCTGTGGAAGATACCAGTGCAGATTTGAGCTTCCCATCCTACTTGGTGAGGCAGACAGGAGGGAGCCTGCTGACAGAACCCTTCAGACTGAAGTTAAAAGTAGAGAGAAACTTGGACAAGTGAGTTCAAACAGGCTCCCTTCATGCTGTCACCTAGAGCAATGTTTTAGATGCCTTTTGTTGCATCCTGAAGGCCTTGCCTGCTTGTGTTGGAGCTCCTGGAAGTGCTGAGCTTTCCTCTTTGTTGCAGGGAGCTGAGTCACGCCGTGGCAGACATTTCAATCCACGGCAACCTGTCCTCAGTGCACTGTTCTCTGGACCTGAACAAGTACAAACTGATCAGGGGCCTGCTGGAGAACAACCTGGGCGAGCCCATCGAGGAGTTCATGCGCCCCTACGACCTGCAGGACCCAAGAATTCTTGTAAGAGGATCTATGTGCAGCTGAAATTCTCCTGAAATGTCTTGGGGGGGTTTCCTGGTTTTGCTGATGGCAGCAATATTTTAAGGAGAGAGAAGCTCTAGAGCAGTACTGTGGGATGGATTAAGGGTCGTTTTCGAGTTAAAGGCCACAGTGTTGTGAAAAAAACCATCTCTGGATGTGTTTAAGAAAAGACTGGATGTGGCACTTGGTGCCATGGTTTAGTTGAGGTTAGGGTTGGGTTGGACTTGGTGATCGTGGAGGTCTCTTCCAACCTAATGATTCTGTGATTCTGTGAAATGTAACATTTCCCCAGTAATGGTTTATGAAACTCTTTGGAGGAGGAGAATGCCACACAAAAGCTGTTCACATTTTTCTGCAATACAGTTTAATTCAGAGGTGAGAGGCAGATGCTCTGAAAAAGAATGTTGGTGTTTTCCACTTTCAGACAGTTTTGAGTGGAGAAGTGTATACTTCCATGTCATTCCTCATTGACATGGTTAATGTGAGCCTGGAACTGATGGATCCAAAGGGAAAAGATGGATGCAGCTCTTTAGCCAGGTATGAATGTTCTTCTCTTACTGAATACTTATCCTAAATACTGTGCTCATGTCAAAGATACAGGACAGAATTGAAGTAATATGTGGAATTACAGTTTAATTATGCAGTGGAATGGAATTTCTCAATTAGAGTCCAAACTGAGAGTTTGAACTGCTCTGAAAGATGAAACTGTTCAAAAGATACAGTCTGTCTTTACAGTAATACTTGAAATAACAGTCCAGTAATGTTTACTTGCCCAAGAGAAATAGTATTTTAAATAAGAAAGCCATATGAGGGAAGGTTAAAAAAGCAGATTTCTGCTATGTTGGCCTGTTGGGGTTCTTTTAATCCAGAAGGTTTTATATCAGTGGAAAATATTACATTTAGTCCAGATCTATTTTCTGTTTCTATGACATGGGACATGACTGTAATTGTTTTAGAAAATACCTAGATGAAAGATTTCAAAATAAACTGTAAGTCTCTTTGGTGTGTTGTTTTGCTTTTTCTACTCCCAGGTTTGATTTTAAGAAATCCAAGTTGCTTTTTGAAAGCTCTTCAAATGGAACAAAGTCTGTAAATCTGGTCTCTCATTCCATGATGGCCTTTGACACTCGTTATGCTGCACAGAAATATGCTACAGGCCCCCCAAATGTCTTCAATTGCATCTTTCAGTCATCAAAGAACACCAGTAGCCCAGGAGCAATCCAGATTGAATTGCATTTCAGGTTGGTAATTCTGGGATTTGTTTGTTTTTAATAATGACACAATCAGTATTGTCCTGGTTTTAATACACCTGTTATTATTGTAGATAAAACTGGGGGCATTATATTTCAATCTGATTACATTTTTGGGGTGATCAGTGGTACCTGATAGATTGAAATCTGCAGTTATTAATTCTCTGGAAGTTGTTGGATTTTTTCTTTTTTCACTTGTTGCAGTAAATTTTATTGAATGTGTAATGGATCAGATGAAGGTTTGACCTATTAAGATCAGTAGTGCTTAAAGCTTGATAAGTCTGGTCTATCACTTGTATGTGTGCATAAAACCAGTTTGTAGAATTTTTAATATAAGATGCACAAAAGCTGTTTCCCAGCAGGTGTCACACATGGTTTTCTGAGAGCATCAAATGCAGACAGATATGGCACCTCTTTCAGAAACAATCTCTGTATTCTCTTCTATGTTCTGTCCTACCCTGTTTGTTTTTTCTTACCTGTTCTGATCTAATTTAGTATTGAAATAGGGAATATAAAGTATGATGTCAGTATTTATCTGTACCAGCATGATGTTTTTTTGAGGAATGTTAACTACCAAAAAAGAGGGTGAAGTGAAATAGAGGTGTTGCTTTCATTTCTGATCAGATTTGCTGACCAAGCTCAGCTTTCTCACTCTCATCTAAGTATGATGCCTTCTGAAACATTTGCAGGAGTGATGTAGGAAAAGAAAATTGTGGAGACATTTGTTCATAAAAACCAGCTAAAGAAACTTGGCAGTTGAGAGAAAATTTCTTTTGAAGACTTGGATGCTACGTTACGGTTTTAGGTACCTAAAAAATGTGTTCAAAGGGAGCCAGTATTTCAATCTGAATAAAACTAAAATGGGATTTACTAAAAAATACACCCTAAAAAAGCCCCAGGTGGTTTTCACAGAACTGTTGGGTCAGTAGGTGGCTGGATTAGACACAATTAGTGAGTTTGCACAGTACAGCCTAATCTGGTTTTATGAGTGAGAGTTTCAGGAATCTTCTTCCCAACTGTTGTGATTTTAAATTTCAGCTGCAGCAGCATGTGGTCTGTTTTTAGTGGTGAGAGCATCCTTGGCAGTAGATGTAAGGGCTGGCAGAACTCAGTGATAGTGTTGTACTGGCTGGTGCCTCTTGAAATATCCTGGAGAGCCAGGGAGGGTTATGGGCTTTTGCTGTTGGAAGCAGCACAGGCAGAGGCTGCTCCCCACGAAAGCATCACAGTCCTTTGGAGATTTTATAGTTCACAGTGTGCTGGATGGAAAATTGTTTCATGGTATTTAACCACTTAGATGATTTTCCGTTTAGCATGATCAAATGTAACTGCTATTCCAGATCATGAAGCCAAACAATTTATCCCTCCTAGCCAGACCCTCAGGATGGGATGCTGGGAGCTCAGGCAGGCTGACATTTTTTCTGAATGACAAAGCAGCTTCCTGTGCTGCAAAATGCTGTCAGGTTGTGAGAGGAAATTCATGTTGTACCTCTTATCTCAGAGCCAGGTCTGAGTTTCACATGCAGAATGTTAGGTTTGATACCCAACAGACATAACATGATAATAAAAAAAGCTTTTAAAATTTGAGATTTTGAAAATTGTATTGATAATGTGTGTTAAGGGAGCTTTTATAAATTTCCTGTCATGTAATTTTTCAGTTCATCTCTTGTACCATTATTGCTTAGAATTTGTGCAGTTAGGATCTGTTGGGGTTCTGTGGGTACAGCAAATTGTTGAATTTCAATCTGTTTAAATATATATATGTATGTCTTTTACAGATACTGTAAACTGTGTGCACCCCTATAAAATGCCATATAATTCTTAGGAGATACTGATAGTTTTCAGCTATGATTTTAAATATCTGCAGGTTATAAAGTTATATTCTCTCTTCTTAAAAGGTCTACGAAGGATTCCTCCAGTTTCACAGTTGTTCTGAACAATCTTCGTGTGTTCCTGATATTTGACTGGCTGTTACTGGTTCATGACTTTTTATATCCTCCTCGAGAAGCCAAAAAGTGGGAAAATCCCCATTCGTCCCGGCAGAGAACCTGCATCAGTGACACAACTGTTGTTCCCAAAACTGTGAAAAGTGGAGTAGTTACCAAACGTTCCTCGCTCCCTGTGACAGCAGAAAAGCAGCTGGAAGTCAAGGTTAATGTGACAGGTGAATGTGCTCTTCTTTGGTGCTTTTGTGGGAGTTTTTCTCATTAAAAGCTGTCTGCTGGTTTAAAACCTGGTCCATTAAAGTAAATCAAGAAACCCGCTGCAAATGCCTAAAGTACTTTAATGATATTTCCAACTGCCCTGTTAGTCACTTGTCATTTTTTTTTTGGTTAAGGAACTGAATTTGTGGTTGTTGAAGACATGTCCTGCTTCGATACCAATGCAATTATTCTGAAGGGAACAACTGTTCTCACCTACAAGCCCAAGCTGTTGGATCGTCCTTTCTCTGGCAGTTTGTCTGGCATTGAGGTAAGAAAAATAAATTTGCTTCTGTATAATATCTAAAATTAGAGGAGTTTGTGAAGATACTTTACTTTAAATATATATAGAAAATGAATAGTCCACAGATGCTTTTTGAAATTTGTTGGTTTCTCATCAAATGCTCTCATTTTACAGCAGTTTTGAGAATAGTTTTGTATTGTTTTTCTGAAAACATTGTAGGACTTGACTGTAGCCTCAAAATATTGCTAGTTCTTGCCAGGCCTGTTCTCTCAATTCATAATTTTTTAAAAATAATTTGTAATTTTTAGGTGTTTTCATGCCGGTTAGGAAACGAGCAAGAGACTGCACTGTCAATTATTGATCCAGTGCAGATTCATATGGAACTTATTGGGAATTCTTCCTACCCAAGTGGTTCAGGACTGCTGGATGCTTTCAATAGTGAAGATTTTCCTCCTATTCTAGAGGTAATATTAAAGGCCTGGATAAAACTGTGTGCAGTAGAGAATACTAGCAGGGATATTTTCATGCTCAAAGATTCCATAGAAGACTTTTGAATGCATAAGAAGAGAATAAGGTAATTTTTTCCTGAAATGGAAAAGGAAAAGAAAGAAGCAGGCAAAAAATGCTCTTTGTGCTAATGAAAGAGTGATTTATGGGATATGCTACAGAGATTATGCTACAGAGATTAATAGTGGGGGAAGGAAGTGGACTGATTATGTAGGCTGATGGTGTTAGGTAGTTACTAATATCTGAAAGAAAAAGATATTTTTCTGTATTTTCTGTTTCTAATTGTTGGGACATATTAGAGGGCAATTTAAAGATTTTTTTAGCATTATATCAAAGTAAAACTTCTTTTCCCTGAGATGTAATGCTTTTGGTTGTTGGTAAATAATAACAAGTTTGATAATTTTATTATTGGATCATTAAAACAGCATGGTGATCAGATTGTAACACTAAATTTTGTCTTTCTTTGGGAAAAGATTTACAAATATCTGATGTATTTAAGAAAAATGTGTAGAAAAAGGCAAGTGAATCTTATATTCTAATTTCTCATTTAGATTCAGTTGCAAGCACTGGATATCAGACTGTCCTACAATGATGTTCAGCTCTTCTTGGCAATTGCAAAGTCAATTCCCCAACAGACAAGTGCAGCTCTGCCTGACTCGGGTGCTGGGAATGCTGCTGATCCCTCCAGTTCAGCACTGGGCAGTGAGACCTCCTTGGCACATGAAACCAGAGATGGATCCAAACATGTGCTGGATCCTGTTCTTGGTATGTTCTTCACTGTTGGAGTGAAGCCATTTTTTATACCTAAAGAAGGTTTCTACAAAGGGAAGTTAATCTATATGCTTAACACAAAAGATGTTGGTATCTTCATGGTGTAGGAGCCTTTGTTGGTTAGAATTACCCAATGCACTGTCCTGACAATACTATAAAAAATGTAAAAGCAGAGCAGAATTATGTGCGTTTTCTACAGATGCATTCTTAAACAAACAACCCCCCATTTTCCATACAGATGTATCTTGATTTTAGAAATGAAAACAAGTAGATAACTGTCAAGGATTTATGCTTGGTTAACTGTTAATTGCAGAGGTCCAGCTGGCTCGCCTCCAGGAGCTGGGGTTCAGTATGGAGGATTGTCGTAAAGCTCTTTTGATCTGCCAAGGTAACACCAGATATTCTTAGCAGGGCTTTGCACATTGTTCTTATTACCTTAATTGCAATTAAATAAAGCCTTTAGACTGTCAGGTGGCGATGCACAGGCACTGTTTCCTTCTTTAGAGCATCTTTGGCTCTGTGGTGGCCTGTAGTCTTAAACATTCTTCTTCCTGTTCTGCTACTGTGTAAAATCCACCCCCCAAGGATTCTTTCTGCTCTTTGGGATGTCATAGGTGGGGTGCTTGAGTGTATTTTTGTTTGGGAGCTATTTTGTGTTCAGGTTGGTAATTCTTATGGTGCACCAATTTCTTGCTATTACACATCTCTCTTCTTCTTGAGAGCATGTGTTTTTATCTCTCCCTTTTAAAATCATATTTCTCTAGTTCTGCATGAAATACATGAAAAGTTTCAAGACAAAGCTTTAACACAAGTGATTCTTTTTTTCCTTTAGCACTATCATGCTTCCCACCTTATCTGTAGGCATGCATAATGTTATAGATTTTTATTACATTTGCCAACTTCAAAACACATTTCTTACTCTTAAGATATACCAATGTCTTTATAATCTGAAATTTATGTTACAAAATAGAGCATATTCAAGGTACTGCTGAGAATATTTTCTTAAGGGAGAGGGTATTAGTTTGCTTCTATATGATTTTTACTGAGTACATGTCTTTGAGAAAGTAGGTGATGATTGATTGGTTGTTTGCTTTTATCTAAGGTGACTTGAAAAAAGCAGCAAGTTGGTTGTTTAAGAATGCTGAACCTCTGAAATCAGTTTCCCAGACCTCTTCTGGTCGAGATAGCCAGGGGATTGTGCCTTTCCAGATCATCTCTGGAGTGGAAATAAAGGCAGAAAGTGTCTGCATCTGCTTTATAGATGACTGCATGGACTGTGATGTTCCCCTGGCTGAATTGACTTTCTCACGTGAGTGTTTGGTTCTGCCCTGGCATAAAATGACTGTCAGTTCTGGGTGTGTTCAGCATCATGCTCTTTTTTGTCAGAACTTGTCAAATTTCAACTGACAGTGTCTTGGTGGTGGTTGTATGAGATATTGGGGGTTCCTTTTCCTGTATTTCTGTTTGATTTAAGTTTTGGTTTTAAGAAGATTTGCAGTCCTTGCAGGGTTAAGATTCTGGTTTCCCCTTTTCACATCACGTAACAAATGGAATCTGTCCTGAGCAGAATCCCAGGGAGGCTCTGTGTTATAAGGTGTGGCAAACATTATTTGAAGAGTATTATGATAGGTTTTTTGTACCATTTCAATTTAAAAGACAAGACAAAACCTTCCATTGCTTACTTAACAATTCACAAAATCAGGAAGCTTGATTGTTCTGCATTAATTTAAATTTCACCTTTTTTTTTTTCTCACAGGTTTGAATTTTCTCCAACATTTGAGAACCAGCCCTGAAGGCTATGCTCATTTTACCCTCTCTGGAGATTATTACAACCGTGAGCTTTCAGGTGAAATACCCAGGGGGTTGTTGTTTTCTTGGTTAAGTTTGGGAAACAGCCTTTCCTACTGCAGGAGCCTGAAGCTCTCATTAGGAAATGCCTCTAAGGGAATAGGGAAAGGTTGACTTCTGGGACTGTGTCCTCACACAGTGTGACTCTAGACAAGATATCCTGATTTGAGACCACTTGGAGGGATGTGGAAAGTGGAGATTTTGCTGATATGAAAGTGGCACTCAAGTTTTCAAATGGAATTGCATAAGGAGGTTATCCAGCAAAATAACAGTTTTATAACAGCTGTGTCTGCATTCTCTTCTCTCTTCTCTTTAATTGTTTGGTGCATTCAGTTTATTATGTATTTCAGGAAGGAAAAGCATGTGAGGGCAGGTGATTTGGCTGAAGACAAAGGATTAACATAAGACCATCACAATTTATGTTTTAGATACAAAAAAGCAAATTAGGCCTCAATACAGGCTATATATTGACAAAAGAAGTAATCAAGTTGTGTGGGTTTTTTTAACTTAGAAACTGAATTTTATGTTACATTACTGGTGACAAGCACCCGGGAATTATCTGTCACTAACAAGGTGATTTTCTTTGTTTTAAAAAATACTTTGTTTTTAAAAATATGTAGGGTGGGTTTTTTTCATAGCTTCTAGACCTTTGAGATACTGAATAAAGCCAACTTAACATATAATTGTGTGAAAATCATTGTCAAAGCTATTTGAGAGAGCTTAATTCCAGCTAGCTTTAATAAAGCTCTAATTGTCTTCTAGTGCTTTAATTGGAACTAAGATATTTCTGCAACACCCTACATATAATATACATGGTCTGAATGGAGGAGCTGGGCCAAATTTGTATTAGGTATTAACTTAAATCCATAGGCTTGCAACTTCATCTTGACCACAGATTAAAAGTAAATGATGTAATTATGGAAGTTCAATTATTAAATATGTAAAGAGCATTCCCGTGTGGCCCCCACATGTGTGGCAGAGGTGATGGTTTGTGTTTCTCTCAGGTTGGGAGCCATTTATTGAGCCGTGGCCGTGTTCAGTGTCTTGGCAACAGCAAGCCTCGAGCCGCCTGCACCCTCCCCGCCTGAAGCTGGAACTGAAGGCCAAGCCACGGCTGGATATAAACATCACCTCTGTCCTCATGGGTATGTGGGAGTATTCCCTGAGAACAGCACTCCACAGTCTGGTTTTCACTGCTGAGAATGACAGACAGCTCTAATTAAAGTGCTGCTGGTGTCCCGTGGAGGGAGTGGGATTCACCCAAGTCCCTCCATGCTTTCCAGGATACTGCACCAGGTGTGTGTTTAGGCAGCCTATGTTCTATCAGATGTTGTGAAAGTGTAAAGACATGAGCTGCACATGTTAGAGGTTAGTAGGAATTCTTTCTCTGGTCATATGAATTCTGTCAAATTTGTGTGTTATTGGAAATTTATTTTTAATCAGAAGCAGGCTTTCATCTAAAGCTTTCTGTACTTCACGGGGCTTAAAAATATTTTGATAAGCTCATTGCTTTTCAGTACATTGACAGGTGTAGTGGGGAGCCACTCATTTCAGTTCTTTGGTTTCTGAGCACCTGAGCTGTCAATCCCCTCCTCTAGAAATCACAGTATTTTATTCATCATTAAATCAAATTTCATGTGAACTTCCGCATTGTGGAGCTCTAATTGTGTGCCTTTCCCAGGGATATTGTTGCTCATTCAGAATTATTTGGTGGGTACAATAAAAAAAATGCCAACATCTGAGCTTGTAGATGTAACAGAAAAGCCTTCCTTGGTCCTTTCTCCCCCAAGGAGAACCTGGGGAGCTGGCAGAAAGAGGGAGCCAAGGTGGCAGCAGAAGAAGCAATGAGTGATTCCTAAGATGATGCCTGTTAAAAGCAGTGATAATAAGTGGTAAAACTGGTTTGTGATTAATATTGTGCCAGAGGACTCAATTGTTGTCTTGATATTTATGCAGGAATGTGCACGTGCCTCTTAAAAAGAAGCAAACCCCAAAACCCCTAGGAAGTACTTCTAACATGAAAATATTTAAGGTTAATTGCCTCGGCAGGGAGAGCTCTTAGATTGACATAGGAGTGTCTTGAGAACATGAATTCCACTGCAAGTTTTTTATCTTAGGGATATATATTTTTTTAAGACACTGCTGTGATTTTATGAGCTGTTGTTTGTCTTTAACTTATGTGACTCACAGAAAAAGCAGTGAAGTGAAACTTCTGCTGTTAAAGTGGAGTAACTTGAGTGTGATGAATTTAACACAGTTTTCAATGACTTTATTTACTGCCACCTTGAAAACATTGGCTGTCTGTGCTTACATTCCTCTAGAGCAATACACATGTACCAAGCAGTCCTGGATGGAGGATTACTGTAAACAGGACAAAGAAGTGAACGTAATCAACTCAGAAGACTGGATGGGTTCTTCAGTGGATCCCCCATGTTTTGGGCAGAGTATGTTAGTCATTAATCACACTTTATTTGAAACAGTCCTGGCACACATGGTCGTCTGTCTAATGTATTACAAGCATAAGTATTTTGGCTTCATAGAATATAGTGATTTGTTAGAAATGTTTGGCAAAAAAAAAAAAAAAAAGACAAAAAAGCTGTTTTCCGTTCAATTATGTTCAATTCTTTTAAAACAAAAAGCTTTCTGGCTGCTTAGCTATGAGGAAGAGCTTTACACTGCTAATTCTGCTTCCTTTCTGTCTGCCACTCTCAGTTAATGACTCTCATGTCAAGGATTAAATCAGAATTTTGAGTTTAGGCTGTGTGCAGTTCAGAGAGGATCATTTTCTTTCTGTACTCCAAAGACCTAAATAGCCAAGTTTCTGGAAAAAAATACTGGGGGTTTTTTGTGAAATAATCACCCGAGTAACAGCTTTCAATATATGGCAGGTCTTTTCAGCTTATTTTCTCCCAGAGTTCCTTCTGGAAGGAATTTTATCAATTCAAATGCCAGCTTAGTGTAAGCAAATAGGTAGACTTACAATTGCATGATGTCTGTCTTCCCTTATGCATGCAAGGGAAGATCTGCCTGTGTTTGTGTGCATTTCCTTACCTGCTAACTTTGTCTTTCCTGTCTGCCAGGCCTCCCTCTTGTCTACCTTAGAACTAGGAGTACAGCCAGTTTGACTAACCTAGAGCATCAGATCTATGCTAGAGGTACTGTACAGCACACAGACACCAAAAAAGGTGGTTTTCTTCTTTGGAAGGTTCTTGCACAATAAACACTGTGCTGTATGTGGGACTTTCTGGTGGATTGGCCTCTATATTTACAAATAATCAAAACCCCAAAAAAATCTCAAGCTAAATAACGTAACAGGTGCTTTTTAGTCTGGTAGATTTAGTATTTCATCCTGTCTTTCTCTGTTCCTCAGGAAAGAATGGAGAAATTTGACCCCATGTAGGAAAACTGTCTTTGTGAGCAAGGTTATGTGAATTGTTGAATATTCAGTGTCCTTCTTCTAGAGGGACAGTACAGGGAATTAAAAACAGCATAATAATATCACAATATTTAATTTATATTCGAAAAATATCCACCGTTATGTTCAATATACATATTTATGCCTAATTTAGCATATTTATGTACTCAAAACTTTCAGATGTCTTCAGAAGCACAGGTTGTTTTCAGTAGGCCTTAGGAAGTAAAGCATTCCTAATAAATAATTTGTTAATTTGTTAATCTATTTGACAGGACAGGTTTTGGGCAAAACCATGGAGTATAAAGTAAGATTTTTTCATTTTTTGACATTACAGAAGACAAACAGCACACTTCATAAACATATAGCCCTCTAGAAAAGTTAATGATTGGGAGGACAGAAAACTTTCTGGAAATCTGCATCTGTTTCCTGTTTGATTGCCATTAGAAATATTTTGTGTGAGTTTAAAAAAAAACAAAATGGAAAATTTTGGATTTATTTTTCTGAAATATTTTTCTGTTTGGGTTTTTTTTTTCCCAAAAAATCAAGCAAGCAGCAAAAGATCTAATATTAACTGCTTGGTTTTTAGTAGGGGTTGCAGCTAAATTACTAAATTAGTTATGAAAAAATCCTCCTGCTAAAGATGGTCTCTTTTTCTTTCAGGCAGCAGTCTCAAAACACAACTTTTACATTTCTCTTGAAAATCAGGCCATAGTCCCAAAAATTCTTTTTTAGAAGTCTCCAAAGATAAATTGGCAATAGATTAAACACCAGAGTAAAAGTTCATTTGGCTTCTGGTCTAATTTTGTAGATCCTGGGCTAGCCAAAAAATTATATAAAATGAAACTCAACACTAAAACCATGTATTTGCTTTTGGCAAAAATCTGAGTTTTGACTTTCAAAGAATTCATCTTCTTGTTATTTAATTGGAAATAACTTTCTCTGTAAGCTTTAGGTCAGATTTAAGTCTCCATGGACAATGTGAGGGTACACAGGGATTTGTTCATCTGACAGAAAGTCGTCTGTCATGATCAATAACTCCTTCAAAATCTTCCGTGCCCTCCCCACACCAGCCCTGCTTGCCTCTGGAAACCTTTTGGAATGACTTCAGGTCGGGTCTGGGGAAGAGATTTCTGTCTTACCTTTTCTTAAAGCAGCTGATTTATTGTGTGTGCCTTCTTTCCCCTTCTCTCATACCAAAGATGTGTGTATTGAGGGAGTGCCATTTATCTTCCTGTTTAAGTAAATTACTGGACTTTGACAGGGGTTTTTCTGTGTTCAAACTCAGTAAGTATTTTCACAGATTGCATGTACTGCAGTGTGGAAGATGAGACTAACACTTGTGTGCCTGTTAGAAATTTGTGCTTGGAAAAAGTTGAACATGGGAGGAGTAATATCTTCTTCTGGTGTTTTGCTCTCCCAGCAGTTTAACAAAAGCAGATTGCCTTTGGTTGCTCTCAAATTACTTTCCATACTTCAGTAGGCTTTATCCTGCATAGGAAAACATTTCTACTTGTTCAAGCTTTGAGAATAAGAGTCCCTTTAAAGGGGATACTGGTTAACCCTTTATTTGCCACATTAAATGTAGCATGACTCTTAATTATAAGTGAATGTGTGTTTAGTATTTCATGAGCATTTAGATGTACATAAAAGGTTTCTGATTATGCTTGGGTTTTTAGTTAGATTTTCTACTTGTTAGGTGTAACTGAAGGCATAGTGTAAGATTTGATATAAAGAAACAACATGTAAATTAAGCTCAGTTGCAAGGGGAGGGGTTGATGATGTAGGGGAAGAATGTCAGTTTGTTTTGTACCATTTCTGTAGTAGTTACTAATTGTAAAAACTTTGTAGGTAATCTGATGTCCTGTTTGTTTTTCTTTAGTTAGTGTGCAGGTTGTGGTTCTCCAGCCATTGTATCTCATCCCACATTAACATCTGATGAATGTTCCTCATGGGCATTCAGACAAGTCTGTGTTCTGTTTTGTAGCTGAAATGAAGACCCCGAAGCGCAGGCAGCCATTCGTCCCCTTTGCTCTGAGAAATCACACTGGCTGCACTCTCTGGTTTGCCACCCTGACTACAACCCCAACCCGGTAAGGAGCTCTTCAGGCATCACTTCAAACATATTTGTCTGGCTCCTCTTCCATGTCAGCCAAACCCTGTTGTTTTCAGTGCTTTTGTTTTGCAGAGGCACTTAGGCACCTCCCAGTTTTACTCAGTTAAGAGCCTCTTCTTTGACACAGAGATAGTTCTATTATTAAACAAAAAAGGTTTTATTTTCAAGAGACCTAACAGAATGTGGAAAGCAGTCAAGTATATTCGTGATGTAAATGTGTTCAGTGCAGGACTGAGGCAGACTAAAAAAGCACTTGCAGTTTGAAGGAGTCATTTTGTAAAATGCTGTGATTCTCTTCGCAGGGCTGCGCTGTCTCACAGTGGGAGTCCAGGTGTTGTTCCTGAGGAAAATGGCACGTTGCTGGGTGATGCCCATAATGTCAGTGAATGGCAGGAGGTTATCACTGGGGAAGAGGTTCCATTTGAGTTTGAAACCAGAGGGAAACTCAGACACAGGTGAAGGGACCAGGCCATGGGATGTTCTGACAGTCTCGTATGTGGAACACACAGGCTCACAGTTGTGAGGGCACTGGCAGGTGTCACATTACAAGTGGCTTTCTTTAAAATCTACTGTTAATGTTTAGTTTCTATTTTTAATACTCTTGTATGGCAGAAAATTATAGTTTCTCTGGTAAAGCAGCAGCTATTGCTGTTGGTGGCAGCTATTCCTGTATGTGAATTGGATTGTTATAAGCATTTAGGACTTGGGGACTTTGGTTACAAATCAATGTCCTTTATTTTAAAGGGCAGTTGGTGCAGTATTGGTTGTTATCAGAGATAAGAACTAGAGCTTGTTAACAAATATGTAGCACGCTTTTATTTTTGTGACATAGTTATGTGTCTGTGTGTTCCTTAGGAAAGGTGGAGTAATTAGACATAAAATCAGGTCCATTTATCCATGAAATGGAACAACTCTTGATATTTTTTAATGCTTCAGTGAGATTGCTTTAACAGAATCCAGAGGATGTTTGTGGTTTGAACTGTTAGGTATTTAGTCTGTATAATAATGCTTAATAGTAATTTAACTTGATCTAATCTGGTAGGCACACACATGATCTAAGGATTCATCAGTTGCAAGTGAGAGTAAATGGCTGGGAAGAAGTGAGTCCAGTGTCTGTAGACAAAGTTGGAACATATTTCCGATACGCTGCACCAGATAAGAATTCCTCCTCTTCTACTGTAAGTTCTGATTTTGAGAGTTTTAAAAGAATATGTAAATTAAGAGTAATGATGTCTGCAAGACTCTGATCTAAAAGCATCTGCTGTATGAGATTGTCCTCTTTCCAGTTATCCTGGATTGGGAGAGCTTGGAGATGCTGGGTTCCTAACTGTGTAAGCAGACCACAGGCAGACCAGTCAGCACTTAATCTGTGCTTGGCAGGGCAGAGCTTCCAGTGACAGAAAAAATGTATTAGTGACAGGCCATGCACTCATGGAGACTGAGCTTTAAATCAGCCCAGCATTTCAGCAGCTACTTTTATTTCTTTTTATTGCAGGAATGCTTTTCATGTATTTAATTTGCTTAAAATAAACAACACTGGCAATTTCCTGTAAGCCTGTGGATTGTTTTTGAAGTATGTGGCTCTGTAGACAAATTATACTTGTCTTGAAGGGAAAATGCAGTTGTAATAATCAGCAGACTGGCATTTGGTGGAGGCTCAGTGATAAAAATGGTCTTGTGGATTTCAAGACTAACTAAGTTTTCACACTAGCTACTGGAAGTTATTGAGCACTGGACAAATAGGAGGTTGAGATCTTTTTGGTATAAAACAAATTTAAATTAAATTGGATACTGCTGACAAGAGCCAGTGGTCTCTTACTTGAATTTTCTGATGTTTTTATATTGAAGCATAAAACGGATCATCTCTCTGTAATTTGAATATTGAAAGAAAAGGATGCAAATTATGCGATTATGATAAGTTAGGCTGCTGTTCAGCAGCATCTCCTGTAGAATTTTTCTTTACAACAAACCCTCCTTAAGCTTCATTTTTTTGCAAAGCAGTATTACAAACAGGCTTTGCTAATCTAGTTCTGACAGGATAGCAAGCTGTACTGAAGATCAGAAGCACAAAGTGGTGAAAGTATATTCTTCTGTAGTAAAGTTCTGTGTTAAAGCTGAGAGCACTGTCTTAAAGGTTGAACTACTTTAACCATCTTGTTTACTTTCCTCCCAGCTTGGAAGCCCAATAAGTAGAACAAATATAATACATCCACAAGTCTATGTGAGTATATATTTTCATTTTTTTTGAGAACTACTTAAGTAAGAATAGGGAAATTCTACAAGTGAACTGGCTTTTTTATCCTTCCAGAACCTTTTCAGTAGAAAGGAAACAAAATTTAAGCAAACAAAATGCACTTTCAAATCAGAACAAATATTTATGATTCATCATTCCTCACCAGTATAAATGTTTGAAAAATTGGTCTTAAATTCCAATATATGAATTCTAGCATGTAAACACATACTAAATGTTGTTTTCAGGATCAAAGTGGCAATGACTTTGTGTAATGTAGAAGGTAAAACATCACAGCAGAAGGGCAGCTATGAGTGAACAAAGTACGAATATGATAAGAAAGCTCCACTTTGTTTTTTAGTTTGGACAGATAGAAATGATGAGTGACTGGTAATTAATGATATGAGGCTTGGACTTCAAACTCCACTGATTTAAAATAATGTAATAGCGAGATGATATATGAAGTTCTCTTAGGATCTGTATTGCTCTTATTTGAACTTGCATCATTTTGAGAAAGATAATGGAGTTGGTGGTATGTGGAATTGCTTTTTTATAATTTTACTGTGCTTTGAGGAGGAGGTACAGGATTATAGACCACCATTATTAAACTATTTATACCCCTTATGAGTCACACATGGTTGGACTCAGTTGCCAAGTTTTTCTCTAGCAGTTAGTGCTTCATAGTGGAGGTGTCCCTATCCTAGATATATTCATTACCTGAGCTTTTTAATGCTTTTAAATATCTTCCAGTTTTCTTCATTGCCTCCAGTTCGTGTGGTGTTTGAAGTCACCATGGAGGGGAGCGCCCGGAAGGTGATCACAGTGCGCTCAGCCTTGATGGTGAAGAACAAGCTGGAAACTCCAATGGAGCTGAGACTGGACAGTCCTTCTGCCCCTGACAGTGAGTGCTGCACCCTCCTGTGACCCACATTCCCATAGCATTCCCTATACACTGTGGGGAGTTCAGCTTTCTCTGCAAGAAGATTCACTGCCTGTAATGCTTCACACCAGCATGGACCTCCCTGGACAGGATATGGGTCATATTAAGAAGAAAACATTCATCAAGAGACTAGAGAGCCCAGTAGGATTTTTGGTTGCTGTTCAGATAAACAGGGAAAGCTGAGACTCTGTAATACTTCATCTCTTATTTCTGTATGTAGGAAAGTTGTCTCTTTAGCAGCAGTCTAGAGAGTTTTGGTGTTGCCATGCAGAGGTTTAGTGTAGAAAGGTAGTGATACACTAATAGTGTACCCAAAAGGTTTGAAGAACGAGGTTTTTTGTAACAAGCATTTTCACTAAAGAATTTGGGTACCAGCAAGATTTTAGGCTGTTTCAGATTTATGCCCTGAAATTAGTCTACTGCCAGATCGTTAATAGAGCTGAAAATATCAGGTTGGTTTTTGAAACGTGCATAAAGCAGGAAGTGATTTACATTAAAATGAAACATATTGCCTTAAAATTTTGAGACTTACTACTTCAAAAGGTTTTTCAGTAAAGGAGCCTCTTTTGATATGTGTGTTTTGTTCTCTGATTGCAGAGCCTGTACTCCTTCCAGCAGTTATGCCAGGAGATTCCTTTGCTATTCCATTACATCTCACATCCTGGCGTTTGCAAGCCAGGCCCAAAGGAATGGGAGTCTTCTTCTGTAAGGCACCAATTCACTGGACTAATGTCCAAAAGGCAGCAGAGGTGTGCAGCAGCAAGAGGGAGTGTCATTCCATAGAGTCTGAAAACAGCCAGTTTTTCAGGTAACTAAAGCCTACTTCTATTTCTGTAAGCTCTGATAAATGAGATCCGGTGAAAGTAAAAAACAGGAAAGAAAATGCTTAGAGATGAAAGCTGCTGCAGTTTAGTGCTGTGTTTTATTGGGTCTGTTGAATAGTGAGAAAGCAGTGAAGTGTAGCTGCTCTGTTTCTGCAGGGCTCCTTGAAGTCCCTCTGACAGTGCTTGTTAAACTTCTGACAATACAAAGCACACTATGAATATTTATTGTAAAAAAGGAAAAAGTTAGAAAATAGGATGTGAACTTATATTAAATTAACTGCTCTGTCTCACTGAGGATATTGAGTGGTTTTCCAGAAGTGTTCACAAATACTCACTCTTTGTCTTCAATGTTCTCTGCTCAGTTCTGAGGCCAAAAATGTCTCTGCATAGTGAGAACTTAATGGAATTCTGTAGTTTTCTGATACGATTGATTTAGGGTTGCTTTGAATTTAGGAAATACTAGGATAGGGATTATGGAAATTGTGTCAGGAAATGACCTTTGCACACTATATAGTTACTGCTGTGTGTCAGTTTCATAATTCTTTTCCTAATATGCTGGTTTTTTAGTGTATCACAGGGAGCAAAATAAATTATTTAAAATGAAGGTTTACCAACTCAATTTTTCACCTTAACTAATGAAAAACTGAAATGTCAAGTGGTCAGAGCAAGGATATATCTACTGGGAAGAAGGACACTTTCAGCATTTATGTTTAAGAACATGATTATAGTTTACTTTAATGGTTAAAAATCTCCTTTTAGTAGCAGTTAAGAACATGCTTTTGCAAGTTTTTGAAAGTTGGTTTTAAAGGTTATAATCTCTAATATCCATTTTCTGTTAGGTCTCTGAATAGACCAGTTTTTGGGGAACTAACTTCAGTCTTTGATTAAAATCAGAAAACTCATGTTGTCTTAATGTCAGACATAAATACAAAACACCTTATAATAATCCACAAAGTGATTATGTGGAGAACAACTCTAAATGCTGCTTTTCTTATCACTCCTGAAGTTAGAGCATCTTTGAGGACTTAGTGCAATACAGAAAGACAAGGTTCAATTGTTCTCTCAAATTCATTGACTTCTCCCACGTGTCGGCATTCCCAGGTTTTGTGTTGCCATAAAGAAGGAAAACTACCCAGATTACATGCCCTCCAGCATATTCTCTGACAGCGCTAAGCAGATTTTCAGGCAGCCTGGGCATACCATTTATCTCCTGCCAACGGTGGTGATCTGCAATCTGCTGCCCTGTGAGCTGGAGTTCTACGTGAAGGGTTTGCCCATCAGTGGGGCACTGAAGCCTGGCAAAGAGGTCGCCCTGCACACGGCTGACACAGCCCAGAACATCGAGCTGGGTAAGGCTTCTGCTCAGGAACCATTTGCTGCCCTCTCTGGACCTCCAGGAAACTTGTTTCTGCAAGGAACTGTGCCACAGAATGGAAAAATAGAAAAACAGAAAGCATTTAAATGATGATTTCATTGGGTTGCAGGCCTTCTTATTTTTAATGATGAAGTGAGCACACGGGGAAAAAAACCAACCCATTATTACCATCATTCCTCCAAATATGTAATTTAGAATGTTACTTGTTCAGTTCTTGTTTTCCTGATAGTGGAAAGTGGGGAGAACAGTGTGAAAGAGAGGAAAGAATCAAATAGGCTCCTAATATTTTGGATGGTTTTACTCTTTTCTTTTTGACAGAAATAATCAGTGTTGAGAGTCTATGTGGAGTTATTCAGCACTGGCTAGACCTGTAATGCCTAAAGCAATAATTAGCCCTAAGCAGGGTCCCTTACAGAACTCATTTTGCTGTTTGTGACTTAAATTGAGGCATTTCTTCATGAGGTCAGAGTTTACTATACTGGGCAGATTTAAAAGTTGATCAGAGTGAGCTCTATGAAATATTTAGGGAGATCAGGTTGTGTGAAATACCGACTTACCAAAAACTCGTGTTTGTGTGGGTGATGTTTTATTTTGCTCTGCTTTGTTCTGTTTCCTAGGGGTATTGCTGGAAAACTTCCCAATCTGCAAGGAGCTGTTGATTCCTCCAGGGACACAGAACTACATGGTGCGGATGCGACTGTACGACGTCAACAAGCGGCTGCTCAATCTGACCATACGGATTGTGTGTCGTGCTGAAGGCTCTCTGAAAATACTCATTTCAGCCCCATATTGGTTAATCAACAAAACAGGCAAGTTCTGTTGTGACAATGAAGTGGGAAATAAGGATTTCCTGTAGTCTTTTGATTTGCTGTCTAGCCAAGTAGAGCTTTTAAATGCTACTTAAAAGGAATAAAGGTTGTAAGAATTTCTATTTTTAATAGTGCCAGTAGCTACAGTTTGATGCATGTTACAGCAGATAACTTAGACACTGGGTTGCTGTATTACAGATTTTCAAACATGAGCTGTTGTACCTTTCAATAAGTCAATATAGATTAGATCACTGTTACAAATTTGTGGTTTTCAAAGACTGAAATACCTTTAAAAGGCAACAGGTGTGAATTGCAGTGAGCCTGTGTGAACTTCTACTGGCACTTTCAGGTCTGCACGGACCAGTCTCATGACCTGCAGCCATGAACAGCTGTTTTAAGAAGATTAGATGAAGAGCTAGAAGGGGAATTCATGCACAGTAGTGGCTAAAATACTACAACAAAAATATCTTGGGTTCCTTAATTTGAAATTTTTACTGTTCTTATTTTAAGTTGTACAAAGGTGATGTGTAGTTTAACACTCTTCTTCTGTGTTTACTTAAAGGATTGCCACTTATCTTCAGACAAGATAATGCAAAAACAGATGCAGCTGGTCAGTTTGAAGAGCATGAGCTTGCTAGAAGCCTCAGCCCACTGCTGTTCTGTTATGCTGATAAAGAACAGCCAAACTTGTAAGTAAGATGAGCAATCAGGTGGAACTTTACAAAGATGAAATTATTAAGATGACCTGTGAAATGATGAAGTTTTTAATACTGTGTTGAGCATATTGAATTCTTAGACACTTCCTACTGAAAGCTCCTTGGTTGGCCAATTCTGTTGTGTATCAGTTTATTCAAATTTTTTTTTTTTTTTTTATTTCAAAGATAAAAGACACACAAATGCTGTTGTGATTAATCAGTCTGGAAATTACCAGGCTTTTTACAGGACATGGCCATTGACTCCTTACCAAGGTGTTGAAGGGGCTTATGGCAGAAATGCAGAATGAGTCACTCAGTAAGAGATTTATCATGACTTCAGATGCTTCTGTATCCAGACACATATTCTTTTTCTGTCTGGGCATGTGTTTGATCAGCAGCATCATGCTGCTACCTGATTGTTCAGTTAAATGACTAAACCTTTGTGTTTTCTTCTTACCCTTAGTTGCACAATGCGGGTTGGGAAAGGAATCCATCCTGAAGGTATGCCTGGCTGGTGCCAGGGTTTCTCTCTGGATGGTGGCAGTGGTGTCAGAGCCCTCAAGGTGATCCAGCATGGAAACAGGCCAGGCCTCATCTATAACATTGGTAGGTGATGATGGGAACACTGGGAAACCCTGTGGGACTCTTGGAGAGATACAATGTCAGTGACACCAGAAACAGAACAATTGCAGCAGAGGAACATGTCTTCTTAAAGGCTTTTGAGGGTCTATTAAACAAAAGATAGCATTCTAAATATTTTTATATCTCTATTTTGAATTTTATTAGCTTAAAAATTAGTTTTCAGTTATTTTTAATTTTACATTTCACTGAGTGTTAATAAGTACATTGTCAAACTGTTCTGTCTGCTTCTGTGTTTTTATTCCCCCTGTATGTTAATTCCAAGGGCATTCTAAATCCCATGACATTACTGTGATAGTTTTGAGTGTCTGTGTACTGTAAGTCTTAAGCCACATGCTGCTTCTGTGGGTTTTGCTTGGGGGTGCCTGCATGGGCTGATGTGCAGCTTCTGGATTCCTTGTGTTCCTGGTGTACATGAAGTACAAGCAGGTTTTATTTTTCAATTAAATGAGGGTCTGGAAGTTACTCTGCAGTGACTGTCAAGGAATTTTTTGTATGTTTAAAAGTGAAATAATTACTTGCATTGATATACTTGTGATTGAAGATAAAAAAACCCCAAAACAATTCCCAGTTATCTTCATTATCTAAGATGTACTTGAGAAATAAAGGGTAACAAATGGCATAAGTTTACATTTACTGTTTAAAATAATGTTCCAGTGCAAGACAGTGGTATGGCCCAAAAACCTGAGATCAGGAACTGAAGAAAGAACTTGTGTTCTCTAAACATGCTGTGTCAGCTGTCTTTTTCTTTTTTCCCCTTGTTTTTATTACCAGGTATTGATGTTAAAAAGGGCAGAGGCCGTTACATTGACACCTGCATGGTCACTTTTGCTCCCCGGTACCTGTTGGACAATAAATCAAGCTACAAACTGGCCTTTGTTCAGCGGGAATTTGCCAGAGGTCGGGTAAGAAGCTTCCTGGTGCTGACTTTTTAGTATAGCACTGTACTTAGTCACAGCATCTGCTCACCAAGAAGAGCAGACTTTGTTCTTGAAAATATTGTTGGCTGGTTATGAGGATCTGTCTCATTATTCCAATAGCAGCATCCACCTGAGAGAAGAATGGCTGTATTTGTATTTTAGAGGTGTGTAGGTTAATAATGGATTTTTCAGAGCTGGGATTATTTACCAATTTCTGTTCCTAGGGAACATCCAATCCTGATGGCTACATCTCCACCCTCCCTGGTTCCAGTGTCGTGTTCCACTGGCCAAGGAATGATTATGATCAGCTGTTGTGTGTGAGGCTGATGGATGTCCCAAACTGCATTTGGTCCGGAGGCTTTGAGGTCAACAAGAACAATTCGTTCCACATTAATATGAGGTAGCTGTGACCTATAAATCTCCTGCAGCTGCTGTCTTTTGATAGAAGCAGCTGTTTAACGCTGCAGATTAGAGGTTTACCTGTCTTGTACTGTGTTCTTGTTCAGGGACACTCTGGGAAAATGTTACTTTTTAAGAGTAGAAATTACCCTTCAAGGAGCCACGTACCGCATTGCGTTCAGCGACACCGACCAGTTACCGCCACCTTTTCGCATTGACAATTTTTCCAAGGTAAAAGAACCAAACCCCATATTTTTACCTTTACTTTTTTTTAGTCAAAAAAGTAGTTCTTGTGTTTCTTAGTAGTTCTTCTATTTCTTAGAAGTGGGAGCTGACTAATTCGTGTAATGAAATAAAACTAAAGTTTGCGTCTTTGTCTGTAATAATAGTAATTTTCTGAAGTTCTAGTAAAAATTGGTAGTTCACTGCTGCGTCATCTTTTTCAAGTAATAGTAGTAACACTGTGGCTTTCATGAGTGCTTTTAAAGTCTTCCAAGGAAGAGATGTATTACCAATGAGAGCGATGACATTTAATCTGTTCTAGTCTCGTAATTTAGATTAGCAGGGTTTGAGAGGCTCCATGGGCCTGCAGACATTTTGAACCACAGATGACAGATAAAAGCAAATATGATGTTTCTCATCCCTTTAAAACCCTCTTCACTTGGGACCTGAATGGAAAAATATGCATATGGAAATGATTGAGAGGGGAAAAAAAGGAGTGATCTGAACATGTTTCAGTCATCAGCTCCTGGTAAATGAGCAAATGATAGCAAAAAGTCTGTCTGATGAACAATTCCTATATGAACAAACTCCTCCTTCCTGACTGTTACAGGTCCCAGTTGTGTTTAAGCAGCACGGGGTGATAGAGCCCAGGCTGTCCACTGATGTGAAGCCCATGACCTCTCTGGATTATGCATGGGATGAGCCCATCCTGCCTCCCTTCATCACGCTGACAGTGAAAGGAGCAGGCTCCTCAGAAGTTGTCTGCTGCATGAATGACTTCCAAGACAGCAAACAGCTTTTCTATGAAAACTTCATCTATATTGCTGCTACATATACTTTCTCAGGGTAATTCTTTATACCTTTGATGGAAATATTTTTAACGTTCACGTTAAGCTTTAATTAATTTATATCAAATTATTATTCTCTTAATGATTACCATTCAGAAGTTTTTCACATGGAGTTAAACTTTTGTCTACCTTGTAGCTAGCAGAAGAAATGCCAAATTCAGAAGTTGTCTGGCTGTCAGTAATTTGTGTATTTTACCTCATTTGGACATAGTACCTTTGCTTTACAGGTGCAGCTTGACACTGTTTATTCTGTCACGCAGTGAGAAGGATTTAGAATCTGGCATCTGCTGTCACCCCACTATGTGATCTTGGAAGAGTCTGGATGTTAGGGTCCCCCTCTGGGGACTTAAATTGTCTTTTGATGTGTAAAGGACTCTTTACCACAAGTCACACCTATTTATAACATACCTGTGAGGTTTAAGCTTGCACTAGTTTATATGCTGCTGAAAACAGCTCTGGGAGATTGATACAGGGCTTTGTTACTTTCCTTAATATGAAGTAGAAAACTGTCTTTTAATTCATCTGTTTTGCCTGGGAAGATCCTAGTTTCAGTAAGAAATCAAGGCCCCGTTTAAGAAGTACTCAAGTTACCAGCTTGCTCTGGTAATTCCTAACAAGAGGGGGAAAACCCCTAATATAAATGTTAGTCTGACGGGCTGTATTGGAAGTGTAAACTTCCAGTTTGAATTTTGGTGCAGATCTGATTCATGCTACAAAAGAAGCTGCTACTCTGAGCAAACATGATGCTGTTTTCTTGATGTTCCAGGTCACAGGAGCCAAGTGTAAGACCAGTTACTTCAAATAAGGATGCTGCAAATGCAGAGCTTGTCCTCGATGTTTCTCCAAAGACTCAACGAGTTTTGCTGAAAAAGAAGGTACCAGGGCACATTTGACTTTTTTTTTGTAATACTGTTGCTACGTGCAGAAGTAAAATCAAATGCTGAGAGTAGGACAACATTAAAAAAAAGAAGTTCTAACTTTTAAAGGGTAGAGAAAGACTCCAAAGTGATAGGTTATTTTGAATTGTGGTGCTTCTGTGTAACACTTTCATGTGGTAAAGGTGACAGAAAAGGGAATTGGAATAAAGTAGCAAGGAAGGTTGTAAATCCCTCCAAGACAACAGAATGTGGTAGTTGTGTGTTGGATATTCTCGTAAAGTTAAAGGTAGGACATGCTTCCTTTTCAGGAACATTGTAAGCCAAGTCATCTATTTCTGGAGCTCTTAAGAAATAGAAACTGTGTTTAGATATATTGCTGAGACCAACAAACAGCTTTTAAATGCAGCTCTGCATCTAGCTGCTGTTGTGTATTCATTGAATGTCAGAGTTCAATCAGAAGCTTTATCCAAATTAGTTTCTAATTCAGGGCTCTGAAGCTAAATATATACAAGTCATTCCAGGAATTATAATTCAAAGCCTCTGATAGCAAAACAGAACAAAAATATTTGCTCTGTACTGTCTTCAAATGTTGGATTTTTCTGTAACAGGAGCCAGGAAAGCGATCCCAGCTCTGGAGGATTACAGACTCAGGAATGCTTTGCCATGAAGGTTCTTCAGTTCCCCATAACCCCCACAAACCTTCTCCTCGCTCTGAGGACTCCAGCATGATTTTAGACATTGCAGGCCTGGCAGCTGTCACAGATAACAGGTATTGAAATACAGCTCCTCAGGAAACTGATGGGGCTTTCTAACAACATCTTTGAAAACATACTTAATATGATATTCTCTGAATACGGAAAGACATTCTTCTGAAGGCATGTGGAAGAGCTGGATTTTATCTAGCTTTATAAAAAAATCTCATGATCACCTGTATGACTTGGAAATACTTGTAAAAGCATGGCTGATGCCTTTTCAGCAGGCGACTGTTGACAAAGCACTTCAGAAGAGAGATTAGGAAAATGACCTGGGGCAAAATAAACGTTCAGCATTAACACAAGTGCAGAGTAAAAGCTGTGAGGTGCATCCTCTGAGCACTGGGGCTTCCCCTGCAGGTACGAGCCGCTGATGCTGAGGAGGCCGGACCGGCGGCGCAGCACGACCCAGACGTGGAGCTTTCGGCATGGGAAGCTGACCTGTGGTATCCATGGCCTTGTTGTCCAAGTCAGTACTGGTTAGAGGCTGGACCTGTTTTGTTGGTTGCTGATGTAGATGACAGAGTCATTTGGGCTTAGTATTGAAGTGAACTAAAAGCCTTGAGGCAAGTTTAGAATACGGAGTAAAGCGAACTTGTAAGTTTGCTTTAAGTAACTTAAAACTTGTAAGCAAGCAGCTTATGTTTTAAGTTTATATTTGAATGTTCCTATTAATTTCAAATAATTAAAGATCTTACACTAATAATTAGAAACTAGAATAGTATTTTAGTTAGTACTGTGATACTACATTAATCATGTGATCAAATCACTGCAGTGTAGTAAGTTACTACTTGAAACAACCAAAAAAGCTCTGTATTGCTGTCTTTAGATAATACTACTGAGTAAGTAAGGGTTTGCATTCTCATCTACAAATCCAGGGTTCATCTTTTAAAAAGCTTCCTATCATTTTGGAGAATTTTTCAGGAAGGACTTTTTAATGTCCCTTGATGATGTGATAGCTTCAGTTTTAAACGTGCAGTGGGAATACTTAATTCCCACTTAATTATCAATTACCTGCCTAATTATCAGTTACTTAATTATCAATCTTGACTGTTTCTTTTATCTGCCAACTGATTAAACATGAGTTAGCAGAAACCTTAGTAATATCAAGTAAAATGCTGCTGGAGTGCTCTTCTTGTAGTTCTGAAGAAAATACAGGTTTAAATTAATATATGTAAATAGTTATCTACCTAAATAGTTATTTACCTATCACTTAATTACTTAATTTTCTTTCTGTACTCTTTTTTTCTTTCTCCAGGCAAAGGGAGGAATACAGGGTCTTCATGATGGAGCTGAAGTTGTTCTAGGTCCTGATAACTCACTTGAACTTTTAGGGCCAGTTCCACCTGAACAGCAGTTCACAAACCAAAAGATGAGGCCTGGCTCAGGAATACTGGCTGTGAGAGTCACCCCAGATGGGCCAACTAGAGTTCTGCAGGTGACAGTCCTTCATTAACTAGAATCTAGTTCCATTCTTTGCTTATACTGGAAATACTCTTTTTCTGTATTACATCTTTAGATCCTTATGAAAAGCTGCCTTTATAATGACATGAAGGGGATGGGAATATCATAAGCCAGATGTACTTACTACTAAAGTTTTCCTTGTCCTTAGTTTTTCAAAAAGAAAATTTGCTAAGGCAGGACAATGTAGCTGTTATTTGTATATCTAAAAGGGATCATTGTAGTAATTAATTTGTTTTCAGATAACTGATTTTAACCAACGTAGAAATGATCGTTCATTCAGTGAAGGAGAAGAATTTCCAGTTACAGAACAAGATCTGCGCAAGTTCAAAAATCCAGATACAGAGCAGGAACTGGAAGTAAGATATGACAACTAGTACTTGTCTTTTTTATTTTAGTTTTCCTTTCTAGATTTCAGGAGGGGGATGATGATCAGTAACCTCTCCTGATGATGACCTTGTGTTATAAACTTTAGATTTTCCTGCTACAACTTCTCGTTCTTATTATTTTGGTTAATATGCCTTAAACCTCTTGATTCTGAGACTAATTGTCAGTGAGCTGCTCAGTCTCTCTGGACATGATCCTAAAAAAGTCATTTCTTTTCAGAAATGTTTATTTGATGTCACAAGTTTTTTCAGTGTTGGTCTGTTAGTGGTGGGTTTTTTCCCCTTCTTTTCTCAGGTGCTTGTGAAACTGGAAGGTGGAATAGGATTGTCTTTGGTCAACAAAGTCCCTGAAGAGCTTGTGTTTGCAAGCCTCACCAGAATTAATGTCCACTACACTCAGCTCTCGACCAGTCAAGTGCTAGAGCTCAGCGTGCATGATATACAGGTATTTGCCATTTTGAAACAAATTCATTTATTCATGGGTCTTCTTCAGCTTTTTGAGTCATAATAGTTTTGAAAAATGTTTAGAACTGTGACTGAGATTTTAATTCCTAAATATCACTGGAGTTTCAAATCTGTTTTCTGTCCATTTTGTAGGTGGACAACCAACTCATTGGCACCACACGGCCTTTTATGCTCTTTCTGACACCCAGGATGAGTGAGAATGAACCCCTGGACCTTGGGCCTGCTGTGCAAGTCAATGCCATGAAATTTCCCAGTAAAAATGCACTGACTGATATATACAAGGTAAACCACAGTGTTTTGTTTGTGTAACATAGGTATTACTTTGCTTAAATGACCTTTCCTGTTCTTAATTTTTACTTGCAATCTGAATTCAGTGGTTTGTGAAATACACTTTGTTGAATCAATTCTGAAGCTTAAAGGACACAGTGTCCACCTTCTCATGTTCCTGGTGTTTAAAGCTACAGTACAGTGATGAACAGGGTAATAATAAGTATGTTAAAAAATGTGACAAATCAGTCCAGACCCCTGTCTGTCTGTGTCTGTGACCTTACTTTTCAAGGCAGTTATTCTCTCCTGAGAACTGTAGCACAGTGAACCAGAATATCTCTATGTTTTGCTCTTCAGGAGCTGAGTACAAGGCTATAAATTCTCTCTGATAAGCTGTTATCTTGCTGCATAAACCCAGTTCTGTGCTCTGCAGCCATTTGGAAACGTTAGTTGTAAATTTATCCACCAACTGTGGTATGTACTGTGAGGGCAAAACTGAGTTGGTTGTCAAGACTTACTTTCTCACTTGGAATCTTCACGCATGTATTTTGACTGTTTTGAAAAGCAGCTGATTTTCCAAAGTGTTGGAAATGCAGCTCAGATTTTGAAGTGTTAGGATTAGGTAATAAAGCACAACGCCTTCCAGAAAATTGAAATAATCATCTCTGGTTGTAGATAACTTGAAGTGAGGAAAGCTACCAAAGACATTTTGAAGGTGGGAGTCTCGCTACAAATCCATGAAAGTGAAAATATTCCATTGAAATAGAGGACGTTGTCCTTTTTAATAGCTTACATGGATTATATTTCTGGTGTTAATGGTATAAACTGAGACTTGTTTATCTCTGTAGCATCTGATGATCACTGCCCGAAGGTTCACAGTTCAAATTGAGGAGAAACTGCTTCTGAAGCTGTTGAGTTTCTTTGGCTACAACCAGTCAGAATCAGGTGTGGTATAAAATTGCACAGCCCAGTTTTACAATGTACAGAAGTATTATGATCTTTGTGTATAAAATAAGTAGAAAACACCAGCACACTCTTGGCTGTGTGGAAGCTCCCACTCTTGAGCAGAGCTGGAAGTGCCTCAGTGGCCCCTGTGAAGCTGTTCATAGGTGTTGTGCCTGTTGCAGAACTCAGGTGATGGCCCAAGTACAGCCTGTCTCTGCAAGAAGTTCAGTATTCATTTTCAGTTCCTGTATCTGGATTCATCTGAACTGGGATAAAAGAAATTGTGTTATTAATTTAGCAAGGCACTTTGTTTAGCGATTTGTTTAGTTTGTTTATTTAACCCAGGGCTAGGAATGGGAGCTGCGTTAATTTATTCCTTGGGCAGCTCCTCTTGCTTCACTGCAAGAAAATTTTGTCTGACCTTTGTGTTGGCATCCATACCCCTCATTTTAATTGTAATGTAAGTTTTCTTTCATTCACTGAGGCAAGACAGACCTTTTCAATCTTCTGATCTCATAGATACTATTCTAATCCTCCTATTTTAGTGTTTATCTGTGCTTTGGAAACTTTCTGAAATGTTTGTTTTGGAGTGCCAATTGAAAAAGTCACTTCTATTATGCGGTAGCCTGTGCACTGTTACATAACTATCACGGGAAAAGAACTGTTTTTGGCAGGATTCCAAATGGGGCCAAGCCTACAAATGATGCTGCAGAGTTCTGTCTTGCTAATCCACAGTGTCCTCTGAATTGTCTCTGGAAAAATAACAGTATTGCGTTTCACAGAGGGCTTGCAAACTTGGATCTCTAGTGATGAGGAAGAAGCACAACTTCTGAAATTTGCTCTAAGCCTTTTAAGTAATCTCCCCTTTGTTGTGGTTTATCCTGTTCTTTTTGCTCTTTTCCCCTTACTTGCTGTACGTTATTTGTAGTTTATCTGCTGATGTCATCCTAGATTCAGACAAAAATAATTTTCTCATTTCCAGTTAACATGTTTTATTGTTCATAAGTCTGAGTTCATAAGACTTGGTCATCTTTTGTCTTTGCCCTGCTTCCTCACACCACCCAGGTGCTCTTACAAATAAAATGAGCCTGTTAATGGCGACTGAATTTGAGTCACCCTCCATGTAAACTGATTTACTGGATGTTTTCCATGTAGGCATGTTGTCCATTGCGTAGTGAATATTTGAAAGCTTGCTGTGTACATTATATTCTTAGTTAAGTGTGTAAGGAATTACAGAGAGAGTAGAGAGAGGAAAGCAGACTACAAGAGTATGAGTGCACAGTAGGAACATTGCATAGTCATGTGTTATCTCCTTGTTTCTGTGTGCTGATAAAGAGAAATTAGAAGTGAGATTAAAAGCTCAAATAACAGGTTTTAGAGATGCAGAAAGATCTGACAAAAATTCTTGAGCCTCAGAGGTCAACCTCGTGTCACAAGGCATGAGTAATTTTGCTGGCTACACCAGCAGTCACACATACTTTTTATTTGTGCAGAGGATTGTTAACTCTTAACAGAGTGTGCATTCCTAACCCCATATTTATTTATTATTAATTGGTTCTAATTCCTGTGTTTTGTCTGGATGCAGAGGTTGAAAAGTATGATGAAAACCTCCATGAGAAGGTTGTTGAACAAGGCGGAGCACAAAAACGATACTACTTTGAAAATCTGAAAATCAGTATGCCTCAAATCAAGTTGAGTGTCTTCACTTCCAACAAGCTCCCTTTGGATCTCAAGGTACACCAGTGCATTCCCAGAGTGGGCTTCCACTAAAAAAGAGGAAAAGGGAACAGATGCTTTGATACTCTCAGTTTTCATTTACTCTTGCATTATCCAAGTTAAAAATAATAGAAGCTCCAGCAACTTCTGACATTTAATTAGCATAATTTCCAGTCTCTTCTGTAATAGTCCTTCATTTTTGTAATTTCACTTGAAGCACAGACAACTGGACCTAATGACTCACTGCTTTACAAAGGACCTTAGTTACAATAACGGAAGCGTAAAGAGCTTAGAGGGAATTACTGTCATAAAATAAGAAGTTATTCAACTTAGAACAGAAATACAGGACAACTCTGAGTGTTTTCATCCAAAAAATGTTGTTTCATTGGAACTGGAGAATTTGCATGAGCACTGTGCAATATAGTCGAAAATTAAAGTGAACTGAGATTGAGTATGAACTTAAAATAGGTGAGAAGTCTGATCTTCTTCATATGGTCATAAATCTGGCACACTTGGTAAGTGAACCAGGGATTCGAGATTATGGCCAGAGCTTAAGTTCATCCAGTGTTCCCAAATTGTGTGTTAGGACCTTCCTGAACACAATAAAGTGGCAGCAGTCAGTTGCCACTTTAAAAATGATTGATTTAACATTTCAGTCAGAAATAGTTCAGTTCTCTCTGAGCTAATACAACTACTACTCTCCAAGGTGGGAGCATTGAAACAAAACCAACCAACCAAACCATAAAAATCCCTCCCCATTGTGGAGAAACTGGGCTGCTGCCTTTTCAAAAAACCAAAACTGAGACACCAACCGGGCGTTTTTGTCCTTGATATTAATTGACATCATGATGAGCAAGCTTCTAAAGAAGTTTAGTGTTGTGTAATGAATGTCTGTCATGGAGTCTTACCAAGATGATCCAGAAGATCACCAGTCCTACATTCTTGTATTCTTTTACCAAACCCTTGTTTTGAGTTCAATACCCAGCTGAGATATTCCTTGGCTGTGATACTCCTTGCCACTAAACACAGCAGCAGTGTCCTGAATATGTAGTTGCACTTCAGCTGCAACATGAAAACCTTTGTAATTCCATTAGCTGCAATGCAGACTGAGGAAGCAGAGCTAGCAGTGAGTGCCTTTAAGAACCCAGCTCTGTGCATTGTTCTGTTTGGATTTCCTACCACCCTTGGTATAGGATTGCACATGGATCCATCTTGGCAGCTGCCAGCAGCTTTCCCAAGAGAAAACTTGGCTTATACATTTTTCCCCATAATGTTAACAGTCCCTGCATACTCTGTATATTGACTTTCACAGAAAGAGTTCAATTCAGTTCTGTAGCACAGGAGAGTTCAGGGTAGGAGGGAGAGAATTATCACAGTAGAGCCTTTGTGGAAGTTTTTCTAGCTACCTCTAATGTTTCTGGCTTGGACATGGCTGTCTGGTAATTTGGTGTAGACAGATTATTTTTATTAGGTACCAGTATTAACAAAGTTGCCTTATATAATATCTGATAGTTAAACAGGAAATTACTTCCTACCCAAGTGAATAATGAGGACTACTCTGGTTGGTCATCCATTTACTGAAAAAATAAATAGCTCTTTTCTTACTTGCAAACTTAAGTCAGACCTGTAACTTGCCTTAATTGCCTGCAGATGGCACAAAACCTCGTGTTCCTTATACCAGGCAGCTTTGGTTATTAATGTGTAAAGATAAAACATCAGTGTGAAGCTTCTTGCCTTCTTAGTGAGTGTGCAGATGCCATTAGCTAGACCTGAAGAAGAAGAGGCCTCTTTCTGTCTTAAAAAATTAGTTTTCTTATAATTTTTTTTAAAAGTTATTGTATTTACATGTGTCTATATTTAGATGTATAGCTTGTCCACCTTAAACGTTGTTTTTTATGTATAAATTGTACAAAGTACAGATGGCCTATGAGCTAATTACAGTTTTAGTTTTCTTCCTTGAAAAATAATGGGAAAAGCTAGTTTAAAGAATTTCTTTAGACCACATAATGTTAAGAAATGAGCCTCAGGCCTGCAGGAAATTATGTATGTTATTCCAGCTCATCCTGACACTTAATCCCTTCACAGAAGTTCAGCAGGGTGGAAAACAGCCAGTTTTGTCAAGGAAATTAATTTAGGATTGGAGTTCAATTGAACATTAGAACAATATAGCAAAGCTATATATGGAATCTTAGACACATTTTGGTTTGAAATACTCCTATCAAGTGTGGGAAACATTGCATTGGAAACTTACTGACTCTTTGAGTTACTGAAGAAACACAGTGCTAAGAAGTTATCAATGCTTAGAATTAAAAGCTTTGTGGGTGACTGCTCTTTGTATCAAAGTGTCCACACTGCAGTGGTAGAGAACTCCAGCAGCTTCAGAGAATTTTGGTTTGTTACCCATTTAAAGGATGCTGTGAATGAGAAGCAGAGAGAGGAATTACAATGGCAATATCTTTTATTTACTCAGGCATTGAAAAGAACACTGGGGTTCCCTCTGATCCGCTTTGAAGATGCTGTGATTAACCTGGATCCTTTCACTCGGGTCCATCCATATGAAACTCAGGAGTTCATCATTAATGACATTCTGAAACACTTCCAGGAGGTCAGTGCGAGAGAGATTATGTTGTGGCCAAGGTTGACCTTCTCTTGGTTGAGGAGTTCTCCACTGGGGATGTGGGAACTCTTTCCTGACTATTAAGTGTTAGTGCTGTGTTGCCTCTTTGGTATAGGGAGAAGTAGTATCCTGGAAGAATTATAAGAATACACTGCATTTTGAGATGAAACTGTTGTTAATTTTACTGGTATTTTTGTGTTGATTTCTCTAGTAAACCTACCTGGGTTGGCATAAGCTTCTGTTGTGGGTGGGATGGGTTTTTTTTTCCTATCAACCTTGCTGGTGTTAATGTGATCTATAAGCAATACTTCATTCTTCCCCTTGATTTTACAGGAGCTGCTGAGTCAGGCAGCAAGGATTCTAGGTTCTGTGGATTTCCTTGGCAACCCTATGGGTCTACTGAGTGATGTTTCAGAAGGTGTTAGTGGACTTATAAAGTATGGCAATGTGGGTGGTCTCATCAGAAATGTCACTCATGGAGTATCAAACTCTGCTGCAAAGGTAAAAATTGTGATATTAAAGTTTGCTATAACAATAAGCAAAAAAAAGGCAAGAAGTCAAATAGAACTACTGACCGTGCTTAAATTGCTTTATGTCCTGTTGGTTTTGTAAAAGTGGTGTTTGAAGTGTAGATTTTGTTTTTCTTAAATGCTTTCTGTGCATCCCAGGGATGTCAGAAACAGGACCACTCAAAGCCTTATTATTGCTGTACAGATACTTGCAAGTTGAATCAACAGTTAACCAAATTGAGAAATAATTTGCTTCTACATGCAAATGAACAAAGCTGCATTAAATTATGTATATAATCTACATAGAGAGAGAAAGCACTAGAGAAAGGTGGAGTATTTAAGGAGTTATTTAGTATTACAGAAGTTGTTAGCTGTTATTTTTGAGAAGTGGTTGAGGTGATGTGAATAGCAATTATTATGCTGACACTTGAGGTTTGAGGGTTTGTGCCACATAGCATAAGGAATTTCTAGATTGCTTTGTATTTATCTGTGGTTTAATTCCAGAGTCTCTGCATGGTGAACATTTTTTTGTTCTTCCTGAAGACATCTGAGAGAATTCAATTAGATCAGTGAAAATAACTGTATTTAGTGCCCAAGAGAGGGATAATCTGAGACAGGAGTCAGAAATAGGAAGCAGTTTGGATCATGGTTGATGCTGTATTTGATACTTAGCAAACATATGTTCTTGAAATATTTTATGATGTACATGGAGTGTTGGCATGAGCCCCTTCATGCATACAACTGCAGTAATGCTTTTTTGACACCAAGGACATGTTGGTAAGTTTGCTTTTGTGAAAATTCTTTACTTTCTATTATCGTCATCATTTTCCTAATGGGTAACTTTGTATGTGTGTATTGTCATTGTTCATCCTTTAACAACCATTCCCACTTATTGTATAGAAGGAAATCTGCTTTTTCCCCTCCTTAGTGAAAAATGGCAATTTAGAAGATGTGAAATGCAGAATCTGTATAATCACAGAGAGCTCAAGACTGACATCAAACCTAGACCATCACTAAGTGCCGAGCTGGATCTGACCCAGAGAGCTGAACCAGGAAGAAAGATGACATGCACATTCTGTCATAATTATCTTGTTTGCAGCATTAGCCTATTGTTCACAATTCCAAGAAATTCAAACAAAATACTACGTTGATATTCCTGCCTTAATCTCCTAGTAGGTGGTTCTCAGCACTACAAATACAAGCAGTCTGGTAGAAGACTTGCTGAGCTTCTGGAAGGCAGCTGTATCTGTCTGCAGATGAGTACTTTTGTCCATGCTTTGTCATGGTGGTTGTAGTCTCTGGTGACCCATCCACTCCACCCAATAGAGTATGTTTCTTTAGAGTTTCCTTTCTATAAAGTGTTGTTTCCTCATCGCAGTCACATCTGCAGCAACAGTCTCATAAATCTTCCTTTAAAAGGCACGAGCCTTCCTCTGTTTCCCACAAGGGCAAGGTCATTCTTTGAACTTTGAAGTCATTTGTAACCAAGGGGTTTGTGAAGGAAGATTTTCAAAGGCAGAAGGGCAGTTGAATGCTGAGCTCCTTTCAAAATTCAGCAGGAACTGAGTGCCTGCTTCCCATTTGTACCTTTGAAAATCACCCCATGTACTATTTATTTGTCTTCCCAGGTATTTTTTTCTTTCTCCTTGTTATATCAGAAATGTCTCTGTGATGCAAGTCTCCCACAGTTCCCTTTTCAAAGCTTTTTATATGGTTTATGTATTTGTCATTTTGGAAAGGAGAAAAATCCATCATTTAAGGAGGCTTACTAGTACATTGTGGAGCTCCTTGAATCCTCCTTCCAAAGGTTAAATTTTAATTCTGCTGCTTAGAAGACAATGGTAAAAAAGGCTCAAAGAGTCAGGTTGAATTCTTCCTTATGCACTGCTTTTAGACATTTAAATCTGCTTGAAAACTAAGCCAGGAATGTCCATAAGATAAAAAAAATTGTCATTTCAAGTACAGTTCGGGATGTGTTATGTGTTCGTGGTACAACATAGAAATTTGTCTTTTACTTTGTCCTACCTTGTGTGTGCATTATGGGTCTGTCTAGGATATGTAAGGTATTGGTAAAGAAAATTATGTGGAGAGAAAAAACAATTTGAGTTAGTCAAGAGAAACAAAACTGAAACAATAGGTCGTTTTCATCTTGCTGTTGGTGCTCTGGGAAGGTATTTTTAAGTATATTTTCACTGCATAAATTTTCACCTGATTCAGCTGTGCCACAGAGGGCTCTTGTCTTTGCAGCTAATTCTGTGGATCTGGTTACTCAAGCAGCCAAAACTAGTGGAGCCTGTGTCCTGCACAGGCACTGAGGGCTGGGAAAAATCTTCATTTTGGTTGTTTGACTACCTGACTTATGAAGTGTCTGAAATAAAAATCTATCCTAGATTTTAAGATGAGTTAGCTATTAAGGTGTGAGTAGATAGATAAACAAAGAGTAATACTGTAATCATGGCTTTAAAAGTAACACTGCTCAACTGAATCGAGAAGTAAGCTATTGGAGTTGTATCTGGTTTTGTCATTTTATTGCTTTTCTATTTTATAGTTGTGCTGATTATCCCTGTAATGGCTTTTCCATGCATTTCAGAGCACGCAGTGGGTAATGCCTTCTTTCAAGTGGAGAGCTGCAGTGTATTTAAATTGGCACAAAACCTTAGGTTAAATAAAGTTCACTACAGACAGTTTTGTATTTTTTATCCCTTGGAGATTCCAAGTTCTGTATTTTAAAAAGTTCTTTGATCCTAAATATAGACACCAGAGGGAATTTCATTCCCTCTGAATGGAGCCTTCTATAGTTGCCATATGCGTAGAAATGTCTCACATTCTTGGCATCCACACTTTCCTTATTCCCCCGTTAGGCATGATAGAACTAAATCCTAAATTGTTCCTGTTTCAGATGTGTTTCAATTAGAAATGAGTAATTGAACAGTGAATTAGCAGCTGAACAAAACTGTTCTGTGGCTTGTGTTCTCCAAATGGAAAAGTAAGAGTGGTTGTTAGTGACTATTACTGGCAAATAGGTGTTGTGCTGACACAGTGAGATTCCTCGTGGTAAAGGATTGAAAAGATTCACAGCTTGTCAATACTGTACTTAATGTGTCTGATGCTTTTCTACCTCTACCATGAATTCTCTCATCTTTTAGGAATTATGAGTGCATAGCTGTGTAGCTGTTATGACTCTGAGGTTAGGATACAGGATGGAAATAATTGGTGTGTACCTCCCTTACTCTTGAGAAAAAGAAGTCAATGAACTTCACGAAAGAGCCTAATTTTCATATTGAACTTAGGAGTTTCCAGTTTAATTAGGCTTCTCATGGAAAGGCAAACCATCAGTCACAGCTGCATTTCCCTGTTAGGTTTTTGGGAAGCACACAGGGTTCTGGGAGACAGGCTTCCTTCCAGAAGCAGGCACCTGAGGTGCCAAAACTTCCCTAGAGGGGAGTTGCAGCAAAATGCATTTGAGTGTCTGTTTTCTTTTATGGCTGATGAACCTCTCTGCCCTGGAGTTTCAGTCCATCTGTTTATTTCAGCTGAGTTCAGACTGATGGCAGAGGTGCTTAGCAGAGATAGGAAAAGAGGTGAGGTGTTAGAATCAGGTAAGAAAACTTTAAGACTAATGAGGATGTTCCAGGTGGGTGTTTGGCATGGAGGCATTTGTAGAACAGGAGTATGAAAGCAACACAAAGGGAAATGGGAGTTTTAACCCTCCTTGTAAGATGAATCAAAGCAGAATCTCAAGTGGTTGGCAGTGGCAGGAAGCTAAAGATAACTGAATGGAAAATAAAGAGGAAGTAATAAAGGAATTATCTAAAAACAAATCTTGAACAAGTGTTTGACTTGCATGAATGTTAACTTTAACAAAGTTGGCAGTAAATGCAATGAGAAGTGCTGTAGCAGAGCAAAGAAGGAAGGTACAGTTTGAGCAGGCTCTACCCAAAACAGATAGAAAGGTTTCTAAAACAATCAAAGCTGATGGTTCCCTGTTGTTTAAAGTTTCTTAGTTCACTTAATCAACCACTCCTCTTTGATAGCATTCAGAAGCAAGAACAACTGCCATTCTCCCATCTTTGAAGTAACTAGTTCAGCTCTAGCAACATTAGCTCAAAATGCCAAGGAAGTAGAGGAAAATAAAATCGTATCTTGGTGTCAGGGAACTTCTAACAAAAGCCTTATTGTATATGAAGCCTGAGAAAGAAATACATGGTGGTGTTTTCCTCAGAAGAGTCTTAAATAGAATCATCAAGTGATGCTGTAGAAAGGTCCTGGTTGGTGTTTGGGTTCTGAGTTTGCTGAGTGTCCTACCACGCTATATTTTCATGATGTTTGATTCCTGGCTCTTCTCCTTAACTCCTAAGAGCAGAATGTGTGTGGTTACTCTCAGTCTCACTGGACAAAGGTGAGGAAGGCTGGAATACATGTCATGTTTATGGGCAACCTTACAGATTAGAGTTAGGGTTTTCCTTCAGGAAAGCTGGTGGTCATCCCTTAAAAAGGGTAGCTGAGGTATTGAAGTAGTGGGATTTAGCAGCATTTACCATATTTTTTTTTTCTATTCCAAAAGTGATTTATACAGTTTGGGTCAAATGTAGCTTTTTCTGCAATTTCTTCAGTGTAATCTTTATCTTTCCCAGTGTAGCATAGAGGCTCCTGCAGCCTGTCCAGGTGGCACTGCAGATCATCTTCAGTTTAACTTGCATTTCATCCACAGATAAGCAGCTCGTGCAGGTTTGCATGAGCAGTGAGAATTTGTATCAAAATGTGCAGATTGTGAGGTGGAAAGCAATTGAAATTCCCAGGCAGAAATGCTGAGTACTGGAGGAACATTACAGATGAGGCCATTTCCCCATTTCCTGCCAGTTTGAAAAGACAGCAAGTTTTATGACCAATTAGTGACAATCAAAAGCCATGGAAAGTGTCAGTTTTAATGTGCAGAACATCTGGTATCTGTAATTAGTATCTTTGAAAGAGGTTTTGGGATAAAGGATCATCTTTGAGAAGTCTGAAATACTATTTTATTCATCCTGGTTTTCATTTGTACCATGGGATAAAACGTGTGTGGCCAGCATCGAGGTTAAAAGTTTTCTTCTCAGTTTGGTTTAAATTCAGCCTTTCTTCTACAAAGCTTCTTTCACAAAGTGAACACACTTTACTCCAGTGTATTTTTATGTGGAATATGGGTATGGATGTGGGTAGATTGAACAGAAATGGTGATATATTCTGTGGGAAGAACTGGTTTAACGTGGACCTAATGTCCTAAATATACCCCATTCAAAAGCAAACGGACACATTGGTGGCAGCACTGAATGAGCCTTACCCAGGAGAAATTACTCAGTTGACAGTGAGAGTCCTGTAACAATGCAGCAGCTGCACACATGGAGATGCACAGCTGGATAGAGGAATGTGCAGGTGACCATTTGACAATTGAAAAAAGAGATATTAGAGAGCTTCAAGTTTTACACCTGCTCTAGAGCATCATTTTGAAGGGGTTTACCAGCTGATTTTCCTGTAAAATAAAATGCACTGCTCCTGTGTTGCTGACTCATTGGAGAATTTAGTGAGCAAAGGAGAATTTAAAATGAGGTATGCAAAGAGTTGCCAAGTCATAAACTGTGACACTGGAAATAAGCATTTATCATAGATGAAATGAAATTTAGTTTTAACCTGCAGTTTTTGAGTGGTTCCATGTCAGGCAGACAGGCACATCTACCCCATTTATCACCATTAGCATCTGAAGGAGAAAAAATGAGGTGTGAGTTTGAAATTCATAATTTCAGTCTTGATAAATGGCTGACTGCACCTCCCTACTGTGTATTTAAAGTTGTAGAGTTGAGCAGAAAATGTTAAGTAGTACAGAGTTAAACTTGAAGTTCCTTCGCTCTGTATCCCTGAGGAGTGAAAATAGTGTTTCTGTGTCCAGGGAAAAAGGTCAAGCTGTACCAGGAGATCCAAACAGCTCAGGGTTGTTCACTATTCACACACACACAGGATGGCAGGTCCAATTAATGTGCTTGCATGGCCTTTCCTTCAAAATACCCAGTAGAACACGGAAAGCCTGTTAGTTTTTAAACAGGCGGTTCTTTCAGATCCCAAGTGTGGTCACAGATGGTCATGGCAGAAAAAGAAATTGTCTGGAAAGAGCCTAAGTGCTGCAGTTAGTGTAGATGGAAATTCTTTTGGAAATCAAAATCAAGAGAGCTGGTAAAGGTGATGTTAAAACCAAGCCTAATGTGGCCTCTCTGAATACTTTGTTGTTACCTATTAACTCAAGGTACTGGATCTCTTCAGGGTTTTGCTCTGTTTTTCAGTTTATTGAGGGGTTTAAGGAAGGGGGTGAAGGAGGGCAAATAATTCCATTCCCAAAAAAAATAAACAAACATGAAGACCTTCAGGCTTGGTAAGAGTTAAGGCCGGGGGGAGGGGAATTATCTGTTAAGAGTATTAGTTGTTTAATAAAGCACAGTTGTCCTCCAGATGAACCCGCCAGTGACTCCGCGATTGGGGTCATTCCAAGTTCATGCTGTGGACTTTTGACTGCCTTCTGTGTCTGTGAAAACAGCCGGCGGTTCCTGCAGGGATCACTCATTCAGCCCTGTAACACAAAACTATTGCCAGCGGGCACCTGCTGGTGCGGCTTTCCAGGAGGTCCCGGGGGGAAGCGACCCAGCTCCCGGGGCATGGCGGGCTGGGAGCAGCGGGGCTCCCCGGGGACACCCGGCTAATCAGGCTCCTCACAGCCGGCCCATCAGGGGTCCCCGCGGCCGCCAGCAGCCCCTGTCAGGATGCATTAGGAAGCTCAGTTAACGATGGGATGTGAGCTAATTAAAGCTCCTTTACTTGGGGCGTACGACGTAAATAAGGGGTGGGGAATGCTGCAGGGAATCTCAAGGAACACGTTTGCTCAGTGGGAAAAGCCGTCGGCTCCTCGTGGTTGTCAGTAATTTGGAGGGGGTCAAAGTTTATGTTGCTCTGAAAATGAGAAGCTGATTATCGCTTTTTGCTGATTTAGTATTTTCTAAATTAAGATTGTGTCGGTGCTGCTCAGAGTGCCAGGACTCGTTTCTCTCTCTGCAGCTTGGCTGGGTTATAAATGCTTTGGGGGCTCAGCCTGAGCTGTCCTGTCTGGTTAGGACTGGATCGAAAAGTTGACTTGGTCTGTCTTGATGTGTAAAGGAAAGTGTAAAAGTCTAGAGCATATAAATTTAACTGAATTCACAGTCTTGCCTGGTAAAATGCCCCAAATAATTCTAAAGAGACTGACCAAAGACATGGTAAAAGTATTTTGGGGAACAGCTTCAGACCAGTAGGCCCTTTTGAAACCTGACAAACAAACGCCTGTTGTGTTTTTAAATATAAGCATTTCACTTTTTAGTCCCAGTACAACACAGCATTGACCTCAGTGATAGGAAGGGAGGAAGCTGTGTTTGTTTGTTGTCTGTGCCTACTGATGGCCAGTTTGTAAAATTAAATATATACTCCTTCCACTCTATAACAATGTGTGTACTGATGAGCAAAGAAGCTGCTCTAAAAGTTACTTTTATGGTAAGTCACAGAAATATATTACATATCAATCCTGAGACATTGCAGTAAAAGCAGGGCTGCAGAATTTACTGGACAACTTTATCTGTCCCACTGCACCCAGTCCTTGTGTATATCCAAGAATCCTGCAGGGCTTTTTGATTTTCGTATTTTCCAAAGAATAGCAGCAAGATTTGAGGATGACCTTTTTTAACCTCAAATTCTAACATCACATATATATGACTCCTTAGCCTGGAACATGTACACTGGGAGGATTTTTTGCCTCCACAGGCAAAAGCTTAATTTGTAACTGTTGTCGTTTACTGACAGACATCAGCATAAAAATTGGCTTCCTCTAAAATACCATTAGTGGGTTGTAGAGTTGTAGGAAATAAAGGTGATTTTTAATGATGTTGCTGCAATGCAAATGACCATGAAGGACTGAACTCATTTCTAAATTAGTTCTGCAAAGCAATGAAGAGAACCAAATAAATCCTGTGACTTCTGCTTTAAACACAGTTCATTGTGAGGTTTGCACAGAAGTTTTAAGTGATCTGTATTTAATTTCATCACTTTCTCCCTTAACATTCCATTTTGGAATGTTCTGCTTTGCTCAGTCAATAATATTTGTAGATGTACCATTCTCTGATGCTAGAATTACAATGGAATGTTTGGGCTCAGATCATAATTGTGTATTTATCCTTTTGGGATGTCCTTAGAGAACCAGGCAGTGCCAAGAGCTTAAAAAGACTTTAAAAGATTACTTAAACCTTATTTCCATGCTGTGTGCTTCATGCATCTGGCTTAGAAGGAACAAGCAGTCCGAAGTCGAGTTTTCGTTTGCTTTGAATTCTTTCTGTGCCCCATAAGCCTTAATTGTTTGGCACCAGCTTTGGTTCACAAACACTGTATATGGGTGTTTTTGTTTTTCTTCTATTGCTTGAAACAGCAAGGGATAATATGTAGTCAGTGGTAAAAGGTTTTTGTGGTAAAACTTCCTTAATTATTGTGCCTTTAAAAAGAAAAACAAAAGACCAAATAACCCAAAACATGAATAGATCAGTTTCTTGTACAGATAGTATTTCATCTGCTTTTGCAGATCTTGGTGAATAGTTAGTATTGATTGTTGGCACTGTGTAAATGTAAAACAAGAAATGATGAATCATTGATTTACTTGGGTCTGCAGAGGAGGGGCTGAGCCCAGCACGCCCTGGGCTTGCAGAAGTGCAATAACATCTTCAGGGATTATGAAGGGCTGAGAGGGGTTAGCATGCTCATCCAAAGATAGTGTGCACACTATCATAATGTCCTGGGGTTTGGAGGAAAATGCCATATTTCACCCTCCTTGGGAGGATGGATTTATGTTACAGCAGGCAGGCTGAAGTGCAGGGGGGTGTGTTTTCTGCATGCAGTATGTTACCAGTCAGTAGCTTCATATCATACATGACCTGGTGTGGGATGAAAACCAGTGATCCAAGTGTTTAGAGTGTAGACCTGGAAGAAAAGATCAGTGTCCCTCTGTAGAAGGAGAATGCAGCAAGAACCATCTGCTTTGGGGACAGAAAGGGTGAGAGGAGGCAGAGGGTGTCTTGTGAATGAAGGTGGATGAATGCTCAGCTGCCTGGGGCTTTTAGGAGGGGTTCTCCTTCTGTCCAGGCAAAATGGATAAGGCAAAGCATTAAACAATATGTACTGATGATCAGTTGAAATATTTTAAGTACATGAAATGACAGAGCTTTTAATCAGTAGCCTGGAAGGCTTTTATTCCCCTCTGCTTGGAGAGGCCAGGTTGACAAGTAAAATACCCACTTCTGTGTGTGCCTTGTGCAGACTGGCTTCATCCAGAAACACTTGGAGCCTTTTGGTCTGGAGGCAGGTAACTTTGCTTAGCTGACACTAATGTATTGTGTTGCAGTTCTGTTTCAAGGCAAAGGATGTCTGAAATGGGAAAAATGCAGAGATAAAAGACCAAGTGAGTAATTTGTTTTTTTCGTCAGCAAGTAGACAAAGAACTCATTATGAAAATTAGGGTAGAGAAGAGGGAGCTGTTTTTTACAAGTCCCTTGATTAGTTTCATGTTTGTTCCACAGTCTGTTTAGTTATGTTGGCATTTACATGGTCTTGGGTAGGCTTTGAAGTTACCAAGTCACACCTTATTAACAAAAGCTGAGGAAGACAAGGGTGGGTCGAACTTTTGGTGTCACCTTTGTTTATCTGGAGCCTATTTGCTGTGTGACCGGGTTAACAGCTCAATAAGGCACCATCTCTGCTCTTTCACAAGTCTTAAAACTTCACCCTCAGCAGCTGATACTGCACTCCCCAAAGGAGGCATCTAAAAGCAAGACACATGGGGGGGAAAGGCAAGTCTGCTTTTGTGCTTCAGGTTGTTCAAATCTCCCTTCAGAGTTTAAACTGGACTTAAACTGCTTAAATTTCTAATGCTTGCTTAGGTAGAATTCTGATTCTGAGGTAAGGGCCGAGGGATGTGTTCTCAGCACAGTGATTATAACATAGACTGGGCAGGAGGTGTTGTGCAGATATTTGGTTAGTTGTGGGGTTTTTATGTTAGAAACCTTTAATTTTCTTATTGTATGGGTAGATACAATCCTATTAGCTGAAACAGACTTCAGAAACTATTTTAGGGTAAGTATTTCTGAGGTGCACAGAAAAGTTGAAAAGAAGTGTCAAGTTGTACCTGAGTGATAAGGATGGATGTAGGTGTTGTTCAGGTCAGGAACCAGGGTAACTCTGACACCACAGTCTGAACCTTTATTCAAATACGAGTCTAAACCTCACAGAAAAAGGATGAGTTGCCCCATTGTCCAGCAGCCCTTCCCATCACTTGCTAATGCCTGTGGAACATCCCCTTGTTTTATCTTCCCTGGCATTTCACCTCTAATTGGCAAACTCTGCAGCACAGAGCAGGACGGGGCTGGTCCCAGCTGGAAATGCCTCAGGAGGGACCCACTCACTGTGCTCACTGAGGAATCCTCTTGGTTTGGTTGCAAATGGTGCAGATGGTGACAAAAGTTTGGCTTCAGTCTTTATTAAACGAGGCCAGGAAACAAACAGTCCCAAGGGAGGGGGGAGGAGGAGCCGCTTCAAAAAGTAATTCAACATGAAGTTCATGTTTGCATTACTAACTGTGCTGAGTTCAGATTTTGTCACCTGAATCAGGGCAAAATGGAAACATTCCACGATACATTTGGTACATGAAAATCTTTAAATTGTTTTGCCTACAGCTGTAATTCAGTGCTATTTTCGAAATAACACAAACAAAAATGTCCCTGTTTAACGTTGGGTTTACAGCTAATGGAGTTTGACTTTTAAACTATGTGCATGGCATTTTTTTCTTTTTCCTCCTTACTAAGAAAAATACACTATTGCATTAAAATTCTGTCTACACACAAACAGGATTTCTGTTGACAATTAAGTGTCAGATTCTATGTCTGAGGAAGGAAAGAAGGGATGTTTGAGGAAAGACTGGATTATATTCACAGGAAGAGCTGGGGTATTGGAGCTGGAAAATGTGAGTGCAGCGGGGGGTGGTTCAAGGAAAGCTGCAAAGAGAGATTACCAATTCTCATCAATAAATTGGTTTATTCCTTCTGGCTGATTGTCCAGTCATGCACCACTATAACTTCCAAAGTGTGGTCTTGAAAAATCATTTTCAGGTCTTGAGAGATTCTGTAATGAGGTTTGAATTTTGAAAACCTGTTGAGCCTTTCAGTTTTTTATAGCAACTACTCTAATCCTTATAAGCAAAGTGTTTTTCCAGAAAAAACCCCTAACCTTAAAGGCAATTCATAGATAGCTTCAGGTCGGTTTGTGTTTCTAGGCTCATTTTTTTTTTAAATAATATCTACTTTAAGTTCACAACAAGGTCAGAAGTAACTCAGTCCGTGGTCACTATGTTCTGTTTAGTCTCCATACGATCAAGTCACAAGAAAGGTCGTGGGATTTCATTTTCATCCTTGTTAAAATCTACTTGTTTAGATAATTGGAGCCACTGGACTGGTTTTTCTTTAGGCTGAAAAGGAGTGTTTCAAACCGGGACATTGTGTCATTTAGTGAAAAAGAAACACAGCCTTGGAAAAAATGGCAGAAAAAGGAGGGGAACTTCATTGTGGCACTGGGCCCAGAAATGAACTCTTTGTCCCGTTCTTTTTTAATCTTCAATGTCTCAGGGTTTCATACCAGGTCTCAGTTGTCCTCTGGTGCACACCTGAGCCACAGAGGGGTTTTACTGTAGCTGCTGTGGGTGCACAGGAGATGGTCCATGTGACATGGGCTGGTCCTTACACAATGAAGTCCTTGTTCTGGAGGAGCTGTGGTCGTGCAGGACACCGGGGACTTCACCACCCTGAGTGTCTTTGGCATTCCTGTGGCACCTGGTACATTCCCCAGCCGCAGTCGAAGACACAACAAAGCTTTAAATAATGATCTTTCCTTCCACAAGGGCAGAGAGAATGAAGTTTGTTCACTTCTTGAAAGGAGGTACAAATGCTGATAGTAGTTGAGAGTGATACAGGAGGTGTCCGACTGCACATAATCAAAAACCAGACAGTTTTTGGAGAGTATTTGAGGAAAATTCCTTCTGGGAGCCCTTTTCTCTAGTAATATCCTGAATACAAGGCAAAGTTTCAGGTTTTGAAACCTTGCCTCCCTTCTTCCACCGAGCTTCTGGTTTCTATCTGATTACATCAGACTAAAGGTCAGCAGATCACAAGAGATCATTTTTATTTGGTGCTTTTTCATTGACTCGCACACAGCAACGGTCACAGTTCTCAGAACAAACCCTGTTTGGACATAATGTTCCCAAGCATGTCTCCCATCCTTCCCCACATTTTTCAAGGTAAGTGTAAGGAGTCAAAATGCTCCACACACACACTTAGGTTTTTTTGGTTTCTTACCTGTGGACGTTTGCTGGAGGTTAGGATTTTTTTTTTCTTTCTTTTCTTTCTCTCAGAGAATTTTCTCCCATTTGTTGCCTAAGAGATGAAAATGATGATACTTAAGATTGAGACAGAAGATGTGCTGGATGAGGAGGAGGGAGAAAGGTGCAATTGGCTACCCTCTTAGCTGAGGGGGCTTTCTCTTGAGAAGGGCAGAGATACCATGAGATTTTGGCCAGGGGGTGAGGTGCTGGGCTCAGCTCCTCATCAGAGGGGAGATGGCTGGGTTCTGGTTGCTGAGGGGGGAATTCACCACCACCATGGAGTTCTGTCTTTTACTGCTTGTCCTACCGTGAGTGAGGCTTTGCTCGTAAGAGCGGCCATTGAAATGGGACCTCATCAACACCCGAGCTCACTAGAAAGGGCCTTCACCATCTGCTCAGGTGCCTCAGGGGAAAAACCTGGGACCCCGAGCCCCTCTGAGGGAGTGGCTCCCAGCTGTTTGCGGGAGCCCAGCTGCCACTGCTGGTTTTTTGCCACTGCTTTGGGTTTCTTGCAACACTTCAACTCAACATCACTGTCCACCTGACCTCCGCAGCGCCTGCTACGGAGTTTCTGCTGCGCTGTGTTTGTCACCCCCCTGCCGTTCCAGCCTGCTGCTCTGAGGTTCCTGCTGCAGTCCATTTTGCCATCCAGAGGGGCACCGGGACCGGCTGCCCCCCGTGAGTTTGCAGCAGGAGCCCCTTTTCTCCCCGCCATTAACGTGTGGAGAGGGGCCAAGCCCACGCCACACCGCCCCCTGCAGGCTTGGAGGAATCACCGCACACTCCCTGCCCAGCTGGGAGCCACCAGCGCCCCTGCTGGCCGTGCCCAGAACTGCACCACAGGGGAAGGTGCCTGCGGCCCAGAGAGGGCTGGGACTGGGTTCCTGCTTTTATTTGTTGTTGTTGCCTTTGCTGTTCTTTGTTTGTCTTTTTATATACATATTTTATATATATATAAAATATACTATTTTACTAGTATATATATATACATATATATACTAGTAAAATCCCCTATCTTTTCCTGAAAGTCCTGTCATTTCAAAGTTGGAATAGTTTGGACGGAAGGGGTTCACATTTTCCTTTACAAGGGAGATTCCTGGCTTACTTGGCAGACACCTGTCCTTTAAACCAAGATAACACTTCCCAACACAGCTGGAAATCCTGTCAGGGATCTCCCTATGTTGTGCCATGAGTGTGGCCTGGCTCCCACTCCTTCTACAACAAAGCCACTTCTACCCTGAGTTACTGAAAAGAATTTAATTAGCTCTTAAAAATGTTGTAGTTTCATGACAGGCATGTTTGCATTGAAGCTTTGCATATATCTTTGCAGAGGAAGAGCTGTGTATCTAAATAACCTTCCTTTTAGATATTGAAGGCTTGCTGTTGGGTCATTGCTTTTGGTACATCTTTCACAGAGTTGGTTTGTTTTGGCTTGGCCACAGTAGTTGGGGCAGTTCCTTGTCACCTCAGGATTCCAGTTGCATGTGTTGATGTAGTTCTGAGCTCTCTCCATGGCAAAAGGCTTGGACAAGTTCTGTTATGTATCAAAATGAGTTGTATAAATGTGCATTTCACAAGCAGGATCTAGGAATTTTCTGCAGTGAAGCTGCTTACCAGAAGCAGCTTTTGTTCTTCCAATAATGGAAAAGGTCTTCTTTTGCAGTTTGCTGGGACTTTGTCAGATGGTTTGGGAAAGACCATGGATAACAGACACCAGACAGAGCGGGAATACATCCGATACCACGCTGCCACCAGTGGAGAGCACCTCGTGGCTGGAATCCATGGACTTGCACATGGTAACCCTTCGCTGTAATTTTAACTCATATCTCTCTTAAAAGGGATGATCAGATTGCAAATAACTGCTGGGTGTTACTGCTGGGTGTTTGCTAGAAGCCTGGGCAGTGGAGCTATCAGAGGCTTTATGCTTGAATTTCAGTGCTGGTAGGTTGGGGTGGGGGCATTGTTTGGTTCTCAAGTCAACAGAAACTACATTTAATAATCAGGGTTTTTCACATGCAACTGGAAGTAAAAGCTTTTTTTGCAAATTAAAATGAAAATGACAAAGAAAGTTCATCCAAAACATCAATTCCTTTGTAGAGGCATGAAATACCCACACAAACAGGTTTTTTGAAGGCCGGACATTAAAAAAATATTAGTATGGCTGGGTTGTAGCTTTCTTATGTTTACTTTTAGTCCCAGAAACCTGAGTTTCATTAGAATCAGTAAATCAGTTTAAAGTTACATTTCACCAGTTGGGTTATTTTGTGGGGTTTTTTCAGTGTACTAAGAACTAGAGACATTTATTTGTGTAAAGGGTAGTGGACTAGTTTTCATTTGGCCAGAACTTCACATCGATTTAGTTCATGATTTATCTGTTGAAGAAGGTTAAATCAATACAAGCCAAGTTTAAATCAAATATTTATATTTTGCATCATCTTGGCTCAGTTTGTTTAAATGTTATTCTCACAATGTAACTGTTGCAGCCTGTGCAAAGCTGATTTGGCTTTCACTAAAAGACGATCTTTTCTGTGCTGAGAAAAGTCTTTTTGCTTTGGTCATACAAAGGCACTACACTGTAGGTGTGAAATGTATCATGAAAGGTTCTTCTCACACCAGTGTGCTCAACAGTCTGACATAAATTGGTAGAAACACAGGAAATCCAAAATATGTGATTCTTTGCTGAAAAGTCCATTATAAAAGCACTTCACTGTGTTGTGTTATCCAGTAATTAGTGTGACTCTTCTAGTCCTAAGTCTGTGGCATTTTTAAATGCTTCCCATTCAGTTTTTTGAAAAAATAAAGGAACTGCTAATTACTACATTTCAACAGACAGGATTTAATCATAAACTATAGTTACTCAAGAGGAGAGATTTAAACACTTCGTGCTTCTTGAGTTTGGCAGTTTAGATCTGCTTGGTCTGTACTTGAGTTACAGAACTCAGAGGAGCCCTTGGCTGCTGGAAGCTGAGCAGGTGAATGCTTGAGCTGGGCACTAGAAACTGGTATTTTAATCATGGAGATGTGAAATCTCCAAAGTGTGTTCACAGACAATGTGAACTGTTCCAAGTCTTTTGAAATCTCAGTAGGTGCTTGATGTCTCAGAGCATTGAGGTTCTCGGGAAGGGAAATGTGCATAAAAATGTCTGTCAGCAGCATCACAGTTAAAGTCACTTAAACTGACTTTAAAGACAGTTAAAGTGGCAGTTTAAAATAATTTACTTTGTCCAGTGGAGAAATGCACTCTGTTGTTTTCTGTCTCAAATTGTACCAGCTTTTGTGGTGATCGAATTTTTTCACATCCTGAGTAACCACTTAACCTGGGCAATAAAAATGAGGACTCTTGGTCTAGAAATGAACCAGTATAGAAATACTTAAAAATACACATATTTAATAGTTTTCTGTGGGATAATATGGTCTGTACATATGCATATGTATACTGCATATACAAAGTGTAAAGTTACTGGTTGAAATCATGTAGGCAGAGAGCATGAGGTGGATGAGGTTCTGTAAGTTCTAGAACAAATAATTTTGGACTTCTCTGCTACTCTTGTCTTTGCCAGGTATCATTGGAGGATTGACAAGTGTCATAACTTCTACAGTGGAAGGAGTGAAAACGGAAGGAGGGGTCAGTGGTTTCATCTCTGGCCTGGGGAAGGGGCTGGTGGGCACCGTCACCAAACCCGTGGCAGGAGCGCTGGATTTCGCGTCGGAAACCGCGCAGGCGGTGAGGGACACGGCCACCCTGAGCGGCCCCAGGTCAGCCTCCACGTGCTATTTCTGATCAATAATACTGTAAAGCTGTGTGTTAATGCCTGCTGCAACTTCTGAACTGATTATCTTCCCTCAGGCAAAGCAGCGATAATCAAAGAGCTGTTATCAGCCCATTTCCTTCCGTTCGCTTTTTCTTTAATAGATGGTGTCTGTTGATACTCTAACAAGAGTGAAAAGCTGCAACATAAAATAGGAATGATTAACCTACACCATGAGATGAAGCAAAAATCTTTAGAAAGGCTGTATATAGTAAGACTAAACTTCTACCACTGAATCCTCACACAGAGATGAAATGAAGGAGTTGTCCCTGCTTGACCTCCAGCTTCCATTTCATTGTAGAAGAACAGCTCTTGGAAGGTTTGAGGTGTTCTGTTGTCAATATAGTGCCACTATGTTTTAGTTTTTATTTTGTGCAAAGTTCTCAGTTATGCCAGGGGGTGGCTGTGTGCCCTTTTGTCCATGTGTCCATCCTCCTGTGGCTGTGAGGTGTAAACACATCAGGACAGATGCTTTGGCTTCTTCCTCTGGTCAGTTACTGGTGTAACGTGGGCTCAGCAAAAATGGTTTTGCTTAAAATAAATAAGTGTTCATTAGTACTGACTGTGAGAGTGGCAGAGAGAAAAGACCAAGATCTCAAAGAGCTGCTCTGAGAGAAGAGTCTTTGTGCTCTTTGTGGCCAAGAGTTTGCTTTGCATTACTATGCCAAGAAGTCCTCTTGTATGTACATGAGACCTGTGTGCTGAAGAAGTGAAAGAAAACCCTAAGTAAGTTTTGTTGTCAGAAAGCTTGGAGAAAAATGTTTGAAAAACGTTGGGGTTTTTGCTTGTTTTATCTTCCCATTTGGCTTTTCCATTTCCTGTGTTTTATTATGCCACTCTTGGAATTCTGAAGGGTCTGCATCAGGGTTTCAGTAAACAGTAAGTTTGATGAAGTGTAAGTGAGGTGCAGGAAGCCTGAAAAGTTACCCTAGGTGGACTTTATTCTGAAAATGGAAGTTTGTACATGTGTGTCTTACATATTTGAGACTTACTCTGATTTATAAAACCAAGAGGTCAAAGATTGAAATTTAGCAAGTATGTTTGCATGCACAAAATTAAATGAGAACTCTTAAGTGCATCCCTGAGAAAATTCAGTGTTTTGCTTGTGCATATCTTAATTTTGTGACTGTACAGGTTGACTGATATATGTAAAGGTGGGGGGAAGCACACCTGTCTGTGCTGTCAGCTGGATTTCTGGTTGAGCTGTGTGTCTGTTGGAATTTGTTTCAAGAAACACATATTCTTAAAATTCATGTTTCGACATGCTTCTGTGAGATACAGCCTGGACACTGTAGGTGTTATCAACAGTTGCCAAACTGGACAGCAGCTGGAGAGGGCAGGAGGATCTCCAGCCAGCCTGATCTTGGGCTTGTGTTTCCTTTGGGAAATATTTCTCTTTTCCTTGTTGACTGTCAGTTAAGAGAAGGGGTTAAGACAGATGAGCTGAACCATTTTTTTCCTTCCACTAGATTTTGAAATCTTGTTGTCACTGATGAGCACTGTGAAATGATGTTACTGTCAACACACAATTTGTCAAGTTTCTGACCCAACAACCTTTTACAAGAGGAAGGAAAAGAAAAATGGGGGAAAACCCCCAGGCTTTCTCAGGTTTTTCAGTCACTACAGTTTTCCACTCTACAAAAATCTGATCAAAACTTTTTTAGCTAAACAAATGTACTTGAGAATTTGTAAGGCCGGGGCAGGGGGGGAAGATGGGCCCAAAAATCCACCTCCATCTGTAATCAACCTTGCATTCCTGTTTTGTTTGGTGTGAGGGTTTTATGTGCTGATATAATGGAGGAGCCAAATTGTTCTTTTGGGGCTTTGAAAAGCCCCACACGACAAAGGGTTTGTCTGTTTTCTGCGCTGCCGTGTCCCGCTCTCCGCCTTTGTAACTGCTCAAGTATGTGTGGTTTGGAAGAGGAGGGGAACAATGTTCCCAGCCCAGGCTGCTGGCTCTGCTTGCAGCATGCTGGGCCCTGTGGGCTCTTCCAAGCTCAGCACACAAAGAGCAGCCTTCCCTGATGGATGGGACTGGAAATGCATGGCAGGAGCTGATCTGCAGTGTAGTTTTGAGCACCTGAAGACTGAGTTCATGAGCGTGGCAAGAGCTGTTTGGCCTCACCCTGTGCATGTTCCTGGTGCTGCTGCAGAGCTGACTCAGCCAGTTAATTGCAGTTGCATTTAAATAGCAGGATACGTAACTGTAAATTATAGGCCCCTTGCAATTCTCTAATTACATGGTTGAATTTTAAAAAAAGCTCTGAATTTCAGCTGCTTTACTTTAACCATTGGATCAGATCTGAGTGGGATGAAGAATTTTAATTGAGGTTGTTGGCTTTCCTAAAAGACGTAGTCTAATTCCAGCAAAGTTCTTGAATGGAATGGAACAGTCTGCAGCATGTGTTCCTGTGATCAGGCTACATGGACATGAGTCTTTTTTTGTCTTCAAATGTGTTGATTTGTGTTGGAACTCCTGCAGCTGGCACACACCATGTATTGGGAACATGGAGCCAGACCAGCACAGTTCAGGCACAGATGATGGCTTTAGACCTTAAGGGGGTAGTTTCAAAGGTGATTGGTTTAAAGGGTAAGAAAATATTTTTTAAATCTGACTTTAGGCTGGACTTTTTCAAGGCTAATCTTATAAACTTACTATCTAAACCTAAAGATGCCCTACTTCTTCTAAATTTAATGCTGAAGAGAGCATAAAGCAGTTGGTGAAAGTGCAGCGAACATCAAATGTATAAATGCCTATGATTTGATACCTTTATTGAGAGGGTTTTGTGTGTTCCAAGTACTCCAGTGTCACATACAACAGTTCTGATTATTTCCATATTTTTCATATACTGCCAAAAGTTTTAAAGCCCAGTTCAAAACAGGAAAGCTGTTATGTCTCTGGATATGCTTGGAGAGCTCTCGCCTAGAAACGTGTTTTACGTCCTGGTGCAGCACAAGTAAAGAACATTTATATTTAGATGTGTGTCTAACCTAACAAGTAGTGCAGGAAACTGTCTTTATGGCTTTCTCTCAGGCTTCTGCCAGGTCAGTGCAAGTTTAAGATTATTCTTGGACTGTTGCTGCGAGGGTTTGTGTTCTTTTCTGAGTCACAATGTGAAAATTAGAAGTAGATAACTCTGTGACCTCCCCAATTATGATGAATTCTGTCCATGAACTAGACTGTTATTAGTAAAGAGTAGTTTAAAATTGGAAAGCCATTAATGGTCACAGAAAATTGTTACATAAATATTTGATTCTTTTAAATGTACTTCATGTGGAAAGCAGCAATCTGTGCTAGTTGTTCCTTTGCTCATGACTTGGAGTTGTGCAGTGAGGTTGCAAAGTTTGACACAATGTCAAAAGCAGATGATTACAATTTAAATTTTTTTGCTTTTTTGCATCCATCTCTCTGTTAGCTGTGATTTGTATTGTGAGGTCAAAAGCAGTGTGGTTGAGAGCATGAATATCAGTGACACTGAGCAGAAGTAGGAAATATGTACCTAATTGTATGAAGACCAACTCAGCCAACATACTGCCACGAGGTTCTCAGGTTTAACAGATAAATATTGCTTGAACCTTTACACTTCTGTATATGCCCCAGACTTGGTCCTGACCTTGGACTTGATCCAGATCTGACTTCACAAGTCTTTACAATAATGTCAAGTCATTTATGGGCCCTTCTGGTCAAGAGGATGTTGTTATTCTCCTGCTAAGCCCTTTCTAAGATTTTCCTAGAAGCCAGAGAGAAAATGTATTTATCAGTCTGATCAATAAATTACTTGAGCAATGTGATTTCCTTCATATCCTTTCTTCATTTTCCCAGTGGGATAACAGGTCTTCATGATAATCTGTTTTCTTTGAGCAGGTTTGTCCATTCCTCTCCGTGTTGCACAGCTGTAGCCATGGGCTTTTCCTCATTGTCAGCCCAACCTCCCGTGCTCAGTCACTGTCCAGATGGATTTTATGGTTTGCATTCTTCTGTCATTAGCTGATGTCCAGATTGTTCCCCTGCTTTTGTGGAGGTGCTTTGGAATCCCCCACCTGCAGGTTCCCATCTGTGTGGAGTGAACAGGGCCCATCATCCCCCTGCACTGGGACAGGCTGTGCTCTGCAAGCCACAGAATTGTCTTGGTTGGTTTTACTGCCATATCCCATTGCAAACTGATGCCCATTTTCCTGCTTGGTCTTCTGCCTCAAGAGGTTTTATGTTTTGTTTGATTTTACTGCTTTGCAGGTATCTCCTTGCCATTTCACTGTTGTGTTCTGGATTACTTTTCCCCAGAAATGCAGTGTTGTGGGTTGAATCCCATTCAACTTCCTGTCATATTTCTGACCTCTTCAGGTCCTTCAGTATTTCAGTGTCCTCATTGGAGTTCTGAATGCCTCTTAATTTGTCCTCCAAACATAGTTTAACATCACTAGATTCTTGTAGTTAAGCAAACCTGTGTTTGTGTCTACACATTTTGCAGCAACTCAGTAGATGCTTCTTTTTCTGTGACCAGTCTCACCTGCTCGGTGTTCTTCTGTTAGGTTTTATTTTATCACTGGAAGCTTTCTGTAGTTCATTTGGAGATCCTGGCATTGTTGTTGAAGTGTCTACTCTTGCTTGTTGCATAAGTAAATGTGGATTTCTGTGTGGGAGAAGCAGTTCCCCAAATGCAGCACTGTTTCTCTTCAGTGTTGCTGATACAATCTCAAAACCTTCCTTTCTTTCTGAAAATGCACCTCAAATAATTTAGTGTCTTAACTAGAAAGAGACAATAATCCACCATCTGAGACCTAAAATGATTTCTACATAAGTGAACCTGCCCTTTGGAATGAACAGAAAGTGGTTCTCTCTTCCTTTTTCTGTTCAAGGAGTGCTTCTTTCTTCATGAGACACTTCTGGGCTTCCAGTTGGTTCCCTTTTCTACAGCTGTCTTGTAAGAATGTGTTAGGTTTTCTTCTTGTTTCTACTCAGATTTTATTTTGCAGAAGTCCCTTGCTGTGCATCAGTAAATGAGTAGTGCTTTTTGTCAGTCAAGTGCTGATTATGTTTGCCTGGGAGTGGAATCTGTCAAGATTGCTTTGCATGTTCACTCTTCCTAAGGGGAAAGCCAACTTCCCCTTAAAGCTCTCTGGAAGGAATTCAAGCAGCTGAGGCTTGTGGTGACTCTTCTGGAGTGCCCAGGGCCAGGAGAAGTGAGGATGGACTGTGATGCCACCCCACATTTCTGCCCTTCTGAAGCTCAGTGTACTCATACAGTGGCTAATCAAACTTAGTATTTCAAGAAATAAAAATAAAATTTTCAAAGTGATACAACTTTAGAAATAAAGTGAAGTCAAGCCTGAGTACCTCTGTGTGAGAATGAAATACAGGGGGGCAGTTTTTCTTCCTTTTTCTGTATGCCCTCCTTCAGCATTGACAGGCTGGGTATCTCACAGTTTGTTCCCTTTGCCCTCCCCCCTGGAACAAAGAGCTGCAGGACAATTTCTTGGGACTACAGGCTCTGTTCTTCACAATAAAGCAGGATTTGCTATGCATGACTGAAGAAATGATGCATGTAGTTAGTTTGCATTGTGTTTCTTTTGTAACCCACAGGATACAGTAAAAGCAGGATGAAGCTTTGAGTTTACTTAAACATATTTTATTACAGAGTCAATAACCCTAGAGTCTCATGTATAAAAATGTCACAGTTTCTAGAACAATGCTTTGTCCATTGTTTGTGCCCAGCAAAAGTCCAGATGATTTGGAGAATCCAAACTGCACTGACACATTTCCCTTTCCTTTTTGGAGGGTTGAGTGGGATTGGTGCCCAAACTCTTTAACACATTTTTGTTCATTACTGCAAATACCCACTGTACATCTAAATCATGTTTCCAGGAGGCTGTTCCTAGGGATCAGTTCTACTAAATACCATTTATGTTTAGAATACTCAGTTGTCTGCAGTCTGTTGTCATTGTCCCCTTTTCTGAACCTTACTCAGCTTAACTATTTGGATGGAATGGAAGTAAAACCCATGGTGTTTGGACCTAGAGAAGTAACATGGTCCTACATTAATATTACATAGATGTGGGTCCTTTCACAGGAATATTTTTATGTAATAGGAGATTTTTGGAGAAAATAAGCAATTATGGGCTTGCATTAGGCAATGTTTAATCATACAGGTCTTCCACTTTACATGTATTACCTTGGTTAGTCTCTGGGGCTTATGAGCTAGACTTGGAGTAGTCTGAGGGTCTGAGGCAGGAAAACCCCAAAACAACCCCCTTACCTGTTTGTAGAAAGGCTTTTTTTCAAGGCCAAGGGTTTAAGTTGCTGAGGCTGTTCAGCTTCCTCACATTGTCCTTCTGGGCTTTTATGCACCCTACATTTAAGGAAGAAGCTGTAGATGGTTTAAATTCCAGCAAGGAGGGCTAAACCTTTAGTTAAGACTTGTGTAACTTTTTGTGTTTAAGCCTTTTTGCTTTGCCATGACAGAGTGTATTAAACTGAACAAAAACCTGGCTTAAGAAAATGGTGCAGGCACTGTGTTCCCCAGTGATGACATGTCTGTTGGCATTAAACAGGGAGCCTTTGTGAGGGACTGGCTGTCATTCTAAATCCCAGCATCTGTTCTGTGAGTAAGAAGGATTTCCCACTAAAACATTAGTGTTTAACTTGACATTTGAGGGCAGAAAGATACCCTGGATGCTTTTAGACTCTGGTCGAGGGACAGAGGCACTGGGAGGGAGTGCTGCAAGGGGGGGACAGACAGTGAAGATGGAAAACATTGAAATGAGCAATGTTGAGGAGTTACCTGAGCATAAAATATGAAATTGTCTTTTTCTTTTGATGTCCATTCATTAATAGCAATAAATAATTTCAAAAGGATGAATGAATGCAGAGGTCCCACTGTGGTGGCCTCCACAACCCCCAAATATTTACTAGTGCCATGATGTTAAAAGTAAGGACAGGTGCATTTCCATCCCTGGTGAAAGGTGCTGCATCCAGTGAGCCATGCCCAGCTCCTGTTAAACTGCTGCCTGGGCTGGGTTCAGTGCAGAAATCTGGGTTCAGATTCAGTTTGATGTTACTGTGTGCAGTAGCTGGTCTGGAAAAGGTGTGAGTTAATGAGGGAAATGTGTGGTGTGGTATGAATCTGGTCAGGTATGAAAGGAGAGCTGGCTGAAAATGGACATCAAGGGTACAGAACTTGCTCCCTTTCCAGTGCAGCCCTTCTGGAGGCCATGGGAAAGTTTCTTGAGGCACACAAACATTTGTAGTAGGTGACTAATGTTTTCCAGTTCAGTTAAATCCAAGACACTGTAACATTGGCCTGCCATAGTCCATCAGAAATAGAAGCAATTATGAACTTCCTTCTGAAAAGAGCAGATAAGTCCTTTGTTGGACTTACCACAGATTTATTCTACTACTTAAACTTTGTGTGACATGAAATATTTGCTTCACAAAGTGGAATTCTTAATCTGTGTGCCCACTTCACAGTATTTAGCTGTTAACTCAAAGGAATGCAGCTAGACAAGGAGAAAGTTTTATGTCTTCTGGAAACACTTGTATTTCTAGAGCCTACATGTCTGTCTAATTATCTTCTATTTCATCCAAAGCTTTAGGACACAAAGGCCAAAAATTAAAAGGAACACTTCTTACTGTTTTGTTCTGGCATCAGTGTGATTTTTAGATCACAGTATCTCTGCTAAAGGGTACCACTGTCTTAGTGTACTCTGTGTGACACTTGTCCTGGGTGGAAACAGTTCCAGAGAACTGCAGATTTAATTAGTCTGCATTGGTACCTCTTAGAATAGAATTGGAGAGTCTTTGGAAAAGAAAAAAATTCCATTCAAGCATGACCATCAGCAGAACCAACTAAGAGGTCATGGAAGATTGGGCCATAAAGCATTTGTAGTTCCAATTCACAAATCTGCCTGCTAAGAACGAGGTGGGATAAGTTGGGAGCATCTGCCCACCAGGAAGGAACAAAGGCTTTATTCAAGCCAGCCCCATGTCTGCTGGGATGTGCCAGGACAGGCTGTGGCCCCAGCACCAAGAAACATCTCATACACATTCTGTGAGTTCTCAGCATCTCTTCTGGCCCTTTCTCTAGGGTTTTCACTTGATAAAAATAGCAGGAAAGATGAAAACTGGCATAGTGCAATAGGAGTGCAGGGTTTGTTTATGCACTTATTTCTGAGGCACAAATGGCAGAGCTGCTCAGCAGTGTAGGGGCTGTGTGACCTGCTGGCCTGGGGCAGCTTCTCAGGAATGTCTTAAAAGTGATGAAGGTAAGCATGGATATTTTGTGAGCTGAAGAAAGACTCCACAGGCACCTTCTGTTTCCTGAACAGCTACTGAGAGTCCTTGTGGTTTTCCATGTATGTATTTGCTTCTGTTGTGCAGATTTGGAATAGTCTGTTTGCCTTCACTCCTGGTGCTTTTGCCTTGAGATCACATTAGAGGTTTCTTACATCCTTAGTTTGTGATCTTACCCTGGTTTCAGCTAGGATAGAGCTAATTTTTTCTTGGTAGCTATTAAAGTGCTGTGTTTTGGATTTGAAATGAGAATGGTGTCAGGAGTGGGATCAAGAAGTTCCCTTTATTTACAACAAGAGTAAAGCCTTGAGTAGAGAGTGTCTGAGCATACCCAGAGGTGGATTTTTTTTCATCTTCAGACCAAGTATTAAGATGTAGGAAATGCCCATTTTAGACAAAATAAAAATATTCTGTCTGTACTGTATGGCCAGTATTTTTGTGTCTTATTAGAATTTCTTGCTACACCATAAATACTGGGCTCTCTGAGGTTACTCCATGTATTTAAAGTGGTGGAAATACTGAAGTGTGTGGCCGTTTGCACTGACGGGTTATATTTTCAAACAAAGAGATACAGCATTGCTTTAAAACTAATAGCACTTTTAAGCAGTGTTTTAGGGCCGCTTACTCCAGGTTTAAATTTATGTAGCAATTCCAGGCTTGCCTGAAAGCAGGAGAGCTGGAGGTGCTCAGGTGCAGCCGGGCTGTTTACCTGTTACTAGACAGACTTTCCCCTTTGTCATTAACATGAGGTTTTGTGTTCAGTCCCAGGCCGGAACGGTAGATGGGAGCCCAGGGCCTGCTGGGATGGGGTTTTACACTTGTGCTGTCCTTTTGCCCTTCCCCTGAACTCTTTTCATTTCAGTCATGAGCAAACAGTCAGTGCCTGAACTAACAACCCCGCAATCCTCCAAAGCACGCTCCTTACAGTACCAAACAAAGGGAGGCCCGCGTGGGCCGGCCCAGGCCAAGGAATGCAGCTTCGGGGTTCTGCTCCATAAATTTAACCAGCACGACAAAAAGGAGATAATATGAGCCTTCGTGATGATCTGAAAGGGGGAGGTTTGTGTCCCATTGATTGCGGTCTGGCCCAGCGCCAGCCCCAAGCCTGACCGACAGTTGAACCATATCGTTAAGGCGTGTAATACAGCTCGAGTCTTGTACAGCAGCCAATGAGTACATATCCAGAGGGCAAAAGTTTATAAAGAGTCGAGGCTGTCCTGTTTAACCCTCTCACACTGCCTGTAATATACACTGCTGCCATTCACAAATAGGCACTTTGCTATTAAAATGTAAACCTTCTACTTTCTGTGCTTGGAAAACATACACGTGTGTCTGATTTCTAATGTGCAGCAGATTTATAAAGTGATCCTGGAAAAATATGTAAAACTGATCTTTTTTTTTTTTTAACCCAAAAAAAAAAAAAAAAAAAATCCAACCCACTTTTATTTCAGCACTACTTCATCCATAGTTACTTTTTTGTTCAGAGACGTCTTCTGGGTTGTTCTGCAAACTCTTTCATACAGATGGAGCTATTTATTGCCTTGATGTCACCTCATTTAGCATGTGGCTGGTATTTTTATAGATAATTTTTTCACCTAATGTTGCTGTTAACATGTGGAATGCTCTTTATCAGTTTTGTAAGTACAGCCAGTTGATCTGAATTGTTCTTGCAACTGCAGACTTTAAAAATCAAAACAAACCTCGTGAGTAGCTTTTTGTTGGGTGAGGTTTCTGCTAGAGCACTTTGCTGTGCCTGTTGCAGCCCCGGTTGTAGTAACTGAGAAATATAAAAGGGGGGTCAGAAAGAGAAGAAACATCCAATCATTAGAGTTGATTGACACAGTCCTTCAAGTACAGCCAGAGTCAATGTTGTGATGCTGGGCAGGGCCCCTGGTGTGTTGGTTTGGGTTTTTTTTTTTTTCTCCCCAAGTAGATTTGCTTTCCCAGAAAGGCAGGAATGCAATGTGGAAACATTTCTGTTAGATTGCAGTATTTTACTGTCAAAGTGACCATGTTTGCATTTGCTGCAACTGGATATTGCTTGACCAGTACTGACAAGACCATTATATAAATGTGACTCCCCATCCCTGGCAGTGCCCAAGACCAGCTTGGACTGGACTTGGAGCAACCTGGGATAGTGGAAGGTGTCCCTGCCCATGGCAGGGGATGGAATGGGGTGAGCTTTAAGGTCCCTTCCAGCCCAAACAAGTCTGGGATTCCATGGGCACAGACACAAGAGCAGTGCTCCATCTGCTGCAGGCCCTGCCTGGCAGCAGATAGTATTTAATATTTTAAACCCTCACACAGTGCCCTGAGGCTGAGCAGTGCTGTGGTCCTGGACACTTTGGTTTCACTAAGGCATGCCCAGCTCCTGTTCTCAGACAGGTGTTTGCAGGAAACCCCTGCTGAAAACCATCTTTTACATCGAGTCACAAGGTGAATGGGAGCATTTTTCAACACATTGGTTGGACAAGAAGCTCTTTAAGGTGACAGCTGCATTCATCCCTGTAATCAGTACAGGAAGAGTCTGGGGGAAATTGGAAGCTGGGATGGCAGTGTTATGTTTTGTCAACTTCTTAAGCTTGATGTTACCCAAGTGCTTGAGAAAGTGTGAGTTTTGCTGCACAGCTGTTACAGGCAAAGGTGGGGCAAGTGCCAGAAGTTGATGCCCAGAGTGCAGCTGGTGTCAGTGCTTTGTCTACTGTGCAAGCTCATACACCTTGTGCAGATGTTGGATTTGTAATATGGATGTCAAAATTAAGTCGTGTCTTAATTTTAATCTCTTGTGTCTTAATCTCTTCTCAATTCCTTTTAAACTTGGAGCCTGATGAGGTTATGTACAATTGCAAACCCAGGGAATAATTTTTCATTGTGTTTTGAAGTGTACAAAAGAAAAGGGAAGGGGGAGAAAAGCTCTATCTCCAAGAAACTGGCAGGAGCAACTTCCATGATAAACAGTTGCTCCTTGAGCATGCTGTACTCTCCTAAAGGCATGTCGGGTCAGCTAAAGGTCTGCAGCATCTGAGCTGGGAGATCCCTCCAAAGAGGAGGGATTTGACTGTAAGTGGGAGGTTTTAACCCTAGGCACCATTTATTTGCATGTTTCTGCCTGAAACTAGCATTTTGGGAGCACGTTTAACAAGCACAATATATTCCATGCATTTGCTGGAATAAACGGCGCATATGAGCTTCCTCAGATCTGCAGTCAGCAGGGAGCTGTCTGGCTCATGATTTTACACATTCTTGCATCTAACTGAGACATTCTGATGCCAAATCCAGCACTCCACTGACTGCACCATGTGTGCATTTTAACACACCTTAACAGCATCTGTGTTGGAGCCAGTGGATGGATCCCCTGGCAGAGCTTTGCCGGATCTCTGGGATTAGGGACCTGCCTGTTGGGAGCTGCACCCCAAAGTCCAGCACAGGGTGGGAGGCAACTGCACTGACCCCTTGAAACAGAGCACCAGTAGAGTCACCAGGGAACAGGGAGTCTAGATTGCCACGTGTTTTCCTGAAATTAGGCCCAAGGCATTAAATGTTCCCAGGCGCTGAGAACTGGCACATCAAAAAGCTGCTGTCTCTCCCCTTCTGCTGAGTAAATTCAGGGAATATTCCTGCTCATCACATGGGTTCAGCACATGAAACAAAGTTCAGTGCATCAGTGAGGAAAGAATCGTGGAAATAGTGGATTTTTAGTGCTGTGCAGAGGTGTGATGTGCACTACAGACCCCATTACAAGTGGCACATGTTTGTTCTCATTTGTTATCCATGCGTTCCCAAGCTGTGGCTGCAGCACTGAGTTTGCTGCTGTGATGGCTGAGTTTTCAGCTCAATTTTTAAGGTAGACATTGTTCAGCATTTCACTGGTTCTGGCACTCCCAAGTGTGCCTTGCACAGTGTCCTCCCATCATGTCTGTGGCACAAGCACCGTCCTCATTCTGCATTTCATGGAAATCATGTGCATGGGATGGTGATCCTCATGGAAGGCTGCAGGTCCAAGTCAGTCTGGAACTCAAGCAAGTGGACCAGGTGTTTTAGTTGTGTATTTTATGGTAGAAGATAAAGGTTTTTCCTCCCTTAACTTACCAGATCATGTCACTTTTAATGTCTGAAATGCACTGAAGCCTTCTCAGACAAAGCACTCCCTGTATTTAGGAAACAGACTTTTTCCAGAGTAGTAATAGTTTGATTTTATTATTCCTTTAAAATACCAGCAGGTTTTGAATTCTGTCTTACATTACCTGCCATTTTCCTTTGTTTGAATTAAGATTGTTTTATAATTATTTCAAGGGGATAAAAATCGTTGCCAGGCTGAAAGTCAGTATGCCAAGCTACAGCCCAGAGCAGGCTTTTGTCACTAAATTTTATGCAAACCTGAAAAAAATCGAGTTTACAATGGAAACCCTGAATTTTAGCTGTACCAGAACCAGCAAATTACTGCTTAACTGGGCTGGGATAACGAGGTGGCGAGATTGGACCTTGGCTGGTGACAGTTGCTGAAGTTTTGGCAGCAAGAACTGGGTATGGCTAAAGGAAATGATTCCTAGAGAGTTTTGGGGGGAGCCCTGGGGCTGAAGGATCCCTTGGGAGGGACCCCAGGGTGTGACCGTGGGGCTTGGCTGGCAGGCAGGAGCTGCAGCAGCTCAAGTCTGTGAGGAGCCTGGGCCATTCAACACTGGTTCCAGGTGCCAGAATTTCATCTCTTTGCACTTAGAGCTGTTGTTTGTGCAGGATTTGGGGTGTGCATGCTCAGGCTGGGTTTTTCAACAGATCTGTGGTTTCCAGTGCTGTTCCCTTACCCAGCTGAGAAATCCCCCAGATACACATTTTAAATGAAATCCAGTCATTACTGTGTTGGTCATGGGGTTTTGTCCATGTTGGTTTTTCTCAGAAGTTGCTACATTTCCTAAAGTTGTATTATGATGAATAATTATTCTGGGTGTGATACAGAGGAAACTGAAAGATGAAAATTTGTAAATAATTTCTAAATCATTTTAGAATAGGGATGGTTTGTTTTAGCAGACCAACATCTTTTAATATACAAAGTTTGAGACCTTCTGAATTTTATTTTTTAATGTTTTTGACAAGATACTCAGGGTACACTTCAGAGAATTTTTTTAGGTCCAAGAGACCATCAAAGATAAGTAAGTTGTTCTCAAAACCACTGTGTATTTATGCACCTCTGCAGGAATCACATCAACAGACCTGGTGGGTCTGTGAACGTGGAGTGAAGGAACAAGGACAGGTGATTCTGGAAAACGTGGTGCCTCTTGGAGAGTTTTCTCAACCTAAGTTGGTTAATAATTATCCCCACTAATACCTGACCACTTTGTTCATCAGGCTGATGACGTGTTTGATTACAAAACTTCTGGCTTAAAACTGGATCCCAAGGATTCTGTGAACTGCTCAGCAAATGCCAAGCAGTCCATGCCATGCACTGGTTCCAGTGTCAGCTGGAGTGGGAGCTGCAGTGCTCAGCTGGGAGCAGGGCAGGGCTGCAGTGTTCCCTCCCAACACCCTCTCCAAGCCCTTTGTGCCTCCATCCAGCAGCACCATTCCCTGCTGTGCTGGGCAGACGTGAGGGCATTCCTGCCTTGTATTGCTTTTGTGTGCTTATTAAAAAGGAATCAGCAGATCTGCTGAGTGCCTGGGTAATGGAACCCAGATGTGGGCACTGCTGCCTGCTCTGCTTGACAAATCTGCAGCTTTGGGGATTTCACCAGGGTTGCTTATTATTTACAGAACGTAACTTGAGACAGCAGAACAAATTTTTAGATTTAAAAAATCAAGTGGTGTGGAATGTTTTTAGCTGTGCAGACCAAACAGAGCAGTTTGCCAAGGGGGCAGTGGATTGAATCCATTCAGTTTAGGCCCAGCACCAGTGGCACTGGGTTGGAGCATTGCTGGCCTTATCTCCAAGAAGGGAGTGATCTGTTATCATCAGGATCAGTGTCTGAGCATGGAGGGCACAGTGAACACAGAACTTGTACTCTGAAGTGCTTCTTCCATTTAAAAACAAAACCAAAATATAAAACCTTGGCTCAGAAATTACCAAACCTTCAGAAACCCATTGTGGTGCCCAGTGCCTTTGTAGCACTGGTACTTTTTCCCTGACCTGCTTTGAGCCCAAACATTCTAACCCAGTGTTCCCTGTAGTTACAGTGTCTGTGGGGTTAAAGGGCCCTGTTCTATCCCACCACCATCAGGGTAGTCTTGCTTGCAGTGCTTCAGATCCTTCTTCTCAAGGAGCTACAGAGTATGAGAGAGGCTGGCACAGGGGAATGTTTGTCTGAAGGATGGTTCATGTAAAACCCACTGCACAGTGCAGCTGCTCTGTCCCAGTTACCCAGCCTTCCTGAATGCCAGATGGAAAGTGTCTCAGCAAAACATTGTTGATTGGCCACTGTTAATTAAAACCCACCTCAGGCTACAGACAGCCACTCTTTGAACTTGTCAGTAGGTGCCATAGAGAGGTTTAAGAGCCAACAGGGGTTTCTTTGATTAGTGATCTTTTGCCATTTTCCTGTTTTCGGAAGTCAGTAGGTAGGACAAGCACCAAGATGTGAATTATACTGGTTGGAATTCTTTAATTTCTTTGGAACTTTTGTCTCAACACTTTGCATTCATGGAGGCAAACACTTTTGTTTACTGCTTTGTAAGACTCTAATAGGTAAAAACAGGCACGTGTTGTTCACCTCTTGTGTAGGTTTAGAAAGATGAGAATGCTGTACCTGGTGCAGGTGAATCTTGCTTATATCTAAGGAATTTAAGGTGCAGGAGAGGTGACTTACTCCAGAGCCACAGTATTTTATATAGCACAGCTCTAACCACTGCATTAAGGGTTGTCAAAAACTTGAAGGAAAACAAATTTTGAAAGGGTGCACAGGCTTCAGGTGTAGGACAGGGCTGCTGAGGGGGAAAGGGGACAAGGAAATGAGGCTCCAGAGAAACTATCTGCAGGTCATGGAGCCCAGAGGGTGAGTGTTCTCTCCTGGTGGTAGGCAGTTTCAAAAGCAAAGGTAAAGCTCTGTGGGACCTTCCTCCTGTCCCTGGGTCAGAAAGGCTGGAGTTCCTTGTGCAGGGTTTTACAAAGAATCAGGATGGGAAGGGAGTGCACTAATCCAAAATGGTGGATTTGGCTGGGAAATTTGTAACAGCAGTAGCCTGGAAGAGCTGTGAAATACCATGGAGCAGCCCCAGAGTGATGCTGCTGGGAAGGGACAGGGAATGAAGCAGAGCTCGTCAGCCTGTAACACAATTCTTCAGGGGCAGGGCGTTCCAGGAGCTTGAAGGAATTCGGAGTATTATTTTTTAACAAAATTCTGCTAAGGGAGGAACCAAGCCAGCAGTTCTGCAGTGCTGTGGCCAGTATCAACCTCTGCTGATGGCTGTCAGCCCACAAGTGTGTGTCCTTCTTATTGTCATTTTTAATAGACACACAGAAGGGTAAAGTATGTTAAACACTGCTATGGGAACCCTAATTAATGAGGATTTTTCCTCTGTCCTAATTTTACTGCATGTTCCTATTTCCATAACCATAGAGTTTGCAGTCTTGTGGCACTGTCCATCGGTGAGAGCTCTCTCTAAATTTTTGCACTATTATTTTCTTTAGAACAGTGAGGAGAAACAGTCAAATCAGTAAAACTGCTGATAAATACATCCCCAAATCTTTAGAGAGTACATGCTGCTTAGGACACTTCCTTCTACTTGCCCCTTCATAGTAGACAGAATTCTTCTATTTTTATTATCGTACAGTTCTGTGTCTGATAGAAATGTGTGAGTAGACACCACATCTTCCAGATCCAGGTCTTCCAGGATCTACACAGAACTGTGTTTGTGAAGACCTGGGCTTTTTTGAAGGCTTTGTAATCCAGAATGAGCAGAAGTGTGTGTGCAGACTGGTGTCAGTGGGAGGAAAGGCTGTACAGGTGATCTCTGCTCCAGAATGAGCAGAAGTGTGTGTGCAGACTGGTGTCAGTGGGAGGAAAGGCTGTACAGGTGATCTCTGCACGTCTCTCTGCAGGACGCAGGCGGAGCGAGTGCGGAAGCCCCGGTGCTGCAGGGGACCCCAGGGGCTCCTGCCCCGTTACCTGGAGAGCCAAGCAGAGGGACAGGAGCAGCTCTTCAAACTGACAGACAACATCCAGGATGAGTTGTGAGTACACAGCCACTTTCACAGCTACTCTGAGGGCTTCTGTTGCTGCCATCATGTCTTCATGTCTAAAAGTGCTTCACACACAGACACGTGTTCAGTTCTGGGCCCTCAGCACTGCAAGGACATTGAGGGCCTGGAGTGTGTCCAGGGAAGGGAACAAAGCTGGGGAGAGGTCTGGAGTACCAGGAGTGTCTGAGGGAGCTGGGGGGGCTCAGCCTGGAGAAAAGGAGGCTCAGGGGGGACCTTCTGGCTCTCCGCAGCTCCCTGACAGAAGGGTGCAGCCAGTCAGGCTCTGCTCCCACAGAACAGGGGACAGGAACAAGGGACAGGATGAGAGGAAGTGGCCTGAAGTTGCACCAGGGGAGGTTCAGGTTGGATATTGGGGTAAATTTATTCATGCAAAGTCATAAAGCCCTGGCACAGCTTCCCAGGACAGTGGTGCAGTTGCCATTCCTGGAGGGATTTAAAAGCCATGTGGATGTGGCACTTGGGGACATGGGTTAGTGTTGGCCTGGGCAGTGCTGGGGGAACAGTTGGATTTGATGGTCTCAGAGGGCTTTTCCAACCCAAATTATTCTGTGGTTCTACAGGAGGAATATCAGTTTGTTGGATTGGGGTCTAAGGGCAGAATCCATCTCTTGCCCAGTCTCAACCACAGCTACTGATCAGCTGTGTCAGGGGAGGGTGTCACATGCTGTGTCTGTCCCCCCTCAGCACATCTGCCAAGGCAAAGAGTTGCTGATGGTGGAGCTGGCAGAGGGAGGTACAAGTTCAGCAGGGTCACTTGGTGTCACCAATGTCACTGGGCAGGTTCCATGTGCCACTCCAGGTTCTGCCTGAGGAAGAGATTGCAATCTGCCACTTAACTTGTGGCCCTGTGAGTTCACAGTTGGGGTATCCTCTTTCTATGTCCTTTCAGGACCTTTGTGCCTATTCAGGATGGCTCTTAGGCCACTGGAAAGAGCAATTTGTGACCAAAAAATATCACCAGTGTAGCCCATAGGGGAGCAGTGGCCTTTGTCATCAAGTCACACTGTTCATTCACTGTGACTCTCACCATTAGAACATCATTCAGCAGGAACACAGTGTTCCTTGTCATGGAAAATAAGTACAAAATTATGCCTCTGACTTTTATCCTAGTATCATAATCAGAAACACATTTGAAGACCTGATTATTTGCATATTTTTCTGCAGAGTTAAATCCATAAAAGGGGGTTTAATACCTTGCTCTACTGTTCTAACTAAATGTTTCCACATTTTTTTCCAGTTAGGCTCGCTGTTTCACTTCTGGAAAATATTGTGTAATTACTTCCTGATGTTGTTAAAAACCCCACAAATTCTCCAGAGATCTGGTTGCTTCTACTTTGTTCTACTGGATCATGTTTCATTTAATTTTTAATTTTATTAATTTGAGATATTTTTAATAGTGTAGATGCATCAGTTTAAGAAAATCAGTTGTATCTTGCAGTAGTATCTGAAAAGGTTAAAAATACCTGTTTTAAGAACTAGACACTGAGAAGAACTTAACAGTTGGCAAGAGCAAAGGTAATGATGCGTGACTCAAACTTAGAACAAAATCTAGAGCCTGAACTACAAATTAGCTAATGTTTCTGGGCTTCTCCATTAACTCACTGACCTCTGTTTCCATTCCTCAGAATATATACATGCCACCAGTAAAAGTCTTGTGAGGAGAAGTGCATGTGTCATGTGTTGTTCTTACAGAGCAAATGCAACCCGTGGTCAGTGCCCAGGTGCTTCCCCTGGACCTGAGAGCAGCTGGCAGTGCCCTGTCTGTCCCCTGGATGTCCTGGTGTCCCCAGGTCCATCCTGACCTGGTGGGATCTGGGGCCTCCCTTAAACACTCATCTTTGATGTGCCTGTCCAGGGCTCCAGGCTGTTCTTCTGCAGCTGTACTGCTGCTCTGGGTTTAAATTAAGTTTTCTGTGACACTTCATAAAAAATGTCACTCTCCATCCTATTTAACTAATTTCAAAGGCGGAACCTTACCCTGAAGTGTTTGAACTCCAGTGGAAAACTGCAGGGCAGCTGCTGATTTCCGGAATTCTGGTAATGTTGTCTTTCACCTGGGTTCCTCTAAGCTGAAATCCACTTTTCTTCCAGTTTGTTTTACTTAAAGGAACACAGGTTTTTATATCATCTCCTGGAGCTTCATCCAAGATTAGAGCTGAGCAAAGCATGTTACAGGCCCCTTTTGATGAGGCTGGTTGTGCCCTTCTCAGCACTGACATGACTGGGGAGTTGGTGTGTGCACCTTTCCCAGTGTGAGGGAGTTCAGTGCAGAGCAGTGGCTTTGAGAGGACTGGGAATACAGAATTACTGGAGTTATCCTTTTATACCACAAAAATAAACCAAGGCCTGACCTCTTGCCATATTTTTGGCTATTAACATATCTTTTTTATAACTCTGGGTTTATTTGGCTACAGATCAGAGTAGCTTGTGCACAGTGATATTTAAATGGTAGAGCCAAGGCTGCATTTGGAGATGGGGAAAATTTGCTGTTTACCAGGAACAGAGAGTTAGTGACAAAGGTCACTGATTTCTAAACCAGCAGAGGATTCTGCAGGATGTGAGGACAGCAGGCAGGTTTGTATGAGCAGTGGCTCAGAGGGCAGCAATTGGCAACTGCCTGACAGCAGCAGACTCCTCCTTTACAGATGCATGTCAACCCTGGGGGCTGTTGGCAGAGCTTTTTTACTGTATTTAGCACCACTCTATTACTCTACTCAGCTGTGATTCTACATTCAAGTTGCTGAATTCTTCAGCATTTAAAAAGCCTCACTAATGAGGTTCATTTCAGTAGTAAATCAGGAGTGGGAGAGACTCATCTGTGTGTTCAACTTCCCTTTCACTTTTGCACCTTACAACTATTCTTTTACACACCAGCTTTTCCAGCCATCATAACTCTCAATATTCCTAACTCACTCTTCTTTCCTTCTTCCTATTCATCACTCAGCCTAATCTCCCTGGGGAAACCTGCTTGCTGCTTAACCTCTCACCCCTTGTTAAACAGCTAATTTCTCTTTTCTGCCACTGATCCTGGCAGCAGGTTCAACTTGGTTTTGGTTTTGAAGACAGGGAGGTGTGGGGAGCAGGGAAGCACAGGAGGGTTACAGGATAGCTCATGTCATAAATGTCTGCAAACCTTTCACATACCAGCTCTGGAACTGGAGTTAGTTGCAATTAAGCTTCAGCATTAGGACTTGCAGTGCTCCAGAGCAAGGAAATAACTGTTCCTAAGTCCTTGTCAAAGGACATTTTTATGTGTCCCTGTCATGCCCAAAGCTGGTGGCCAGGCAGGCAGCACTAATGTTTGATTTACAGCATGATCTTTTTATAACTAGGTGAGAGTGTCCTTCATCAGCTCCATTTCTAAACAGTTTCAATTAAACACAGATGAATTGTACGTGTTGCACTCCCTGCATTTTCTGCTGGACTTCTGAAGGTCACAGAACAGGTGAAGACACTGGTTAATTTGCTATTCTTAGCTTTAAGCTAATAACATTTTCTCCTCTGTTGCAGTTTCATTGCCGTGGAGAACATCGACAGCTACTGCGTGCTCATCTCCTCCAAGGCCGTGTATTTCCTGAGGAGTGGGGACTGCATGGACAGGGATTCCATCTTCCTGGAGGTCAGGTATGATGACCTGTACCACTGCCTGGTGTCCAAGGACCACGGGAACGTGTACATCCAGCTCACCAAGAAGGCTGTGAACACCAGCAGCGGCGTGGCCATGCCAGGCCCCTCCCAGCAGCGACCCATGGTGAGGAGCTGCCACCACCCCTTTCCCCTTGTGCTCCCCAGAGTGCTTTAGTCACAGCCTTTGTTCTGTCAGCACTGAAAACAGCTCTGCCCACCTTTCAGTGACTGTACAAGTGGCTCCCTAAACCCCTGAGAAAGCTGGAGAAAGGAAAACCCTAAAATATTCCTGCAGGCAGAAAAGTAACAGGAAGAAGCATGTATTTATCTGTGAAAGGCTTTTAACTTTACCACATAAATGGAGCTTGGGTGCTTTGCTGGCTGTTTAATCTTCTCCTACATGTGGTATTTTTTTACTGTGAGGTCTCCAATGCTGGAACCAGTGTTTATATTTTGTGCCATTACAGTAGTTGCTCAGGGGCTGTCCTACACACCCAGTTACAAGCTCACCCCTTGACACAAGTCAGTTCACACTGCAAACAGACCAGTCAGATAAAAGGTGGGAGGGGAGGCAAAGGAAATAGCCTCAGATATGGCCCAGTGTTCCTGCTCTCACCCCTGAATATCTCTGTGTGTACCTGGGGCTCCCTCGTGCCTCTTCCTTGCTCCAGCCTCAGTGCTGAGAAGGAAACTCCACTGAAACATTTCTGTCCCTTACTTCACATCTAAAATCTAGTCTGTCTGAGCTGACAGCAGGAGCACATTAAGAACAATCCCCTTTCTTTCTGCAGGTGAAAGTGAAATCGGAAGCTCTGGCAGTAAAGCTGTCCCAAGAAATCAACTATGCAAAGAGCCTTTATTATGAGCAGCAGCTGATGCTGAGACTTAGTGAAAACCAAGAGCAACTCGAGCTGGACTCTTGAAAATCCACTTCCTCACTGCCAGAAAGAGCTGCAAGTACCAGGCAGGAACCAGAATTGTGTGACTAGAGAAGGAAAAAAATATAATTTTAGTATTTAGAGAAAACAAAAAGAGGTGGCTTTTCTTTTTTAAGCACTACTTGTATAACAGAGGTGTAGCTGACACAGCTTTGGTCTGAGAGAAGCCCTGTATTTTGCTAACATGTATATATGTACAAGTGTCCATGTAAATATGACGGGCAGCGGGTGTTGGTATAAATATGAGTCTGTTTACTGTGTAAAGAAATTAAAGGAGCTCTACTGAGTCATACTGCACTACCTGACACAAGCTCTCCTCTCTCTCTGTCTTCTTTTTTCCTTGAGAAAACTGATTTTCACAGTGGAGGAATGTAGATAAACCTTTAAAAAATAAAATGAAGAATTAATTTCAGCTGTTGGAGCACAGGTGTCCTGTGGTTTGGAGCTTTAACACCATGAATAGGGTGCATTAACACTGGGGCATTGGTTGGGTTGTTGGGTGGGCTTTTTGTTGTTTTTTCTCTTAACTCACTAATACAGGAGACCTGGTCCTGCACTGAAATGTCAGCCTCTTTTTTAACCAAAAAAAAAAAAGCATTTTGGTAAATATTACAGGGAGGATTCAGATTTACATTCACAGTCTGCATCTCAAGGCCCCTTTTTTCTGCCTTGTTTTTGAAGTAGTTGAAGTGAGCAGCCTTGGAAATTGAACCTTTAATTTCAGATCTTTCCTTCCCTCAGGTGGAGGAAGGTTGGGAGAGAGGAAATCACCCAATATCTTCAGAAGTAAACTTCTAAATAATAAAAATAACAAGTTTTTTTTTCCTGATGTTGCACACCACATTGGTATCTGTCTCTCTAACTGTAACCACACTGAGAAGGGAGGGATGAGTGCTCTGAAACACCTTAACCCACAGGAACTGGAGCCCTCAGTGTCACATTTACTCCCTGGAGGTGCCAGGAAGACACAACTCTCCTGTAACTGCTGAGTAACCTACATTTTCAAGTGTGACTTTATAAACCTTTTGATTCAGTGGAAGTAGAGCTTTAACAAGTCAAGTAATTTGAAAGTTAAGTCCTTTCATGAAGCCAAATGGGAATATTTTGGTGCTGAAGGTTAGAATGAAACCAGTTCTGAAATTCACAAGAAATTTCATATTCTTGTGAAATACTGGGCTGCTGAAGGTGGGGAGGGAAAACAAGGAGTAGTTCACTGCTGTTTTGAGCATTTCCAAGGGCTGGATGGAGTACTTGGGGTCTGTAACCATCCCTGAGGAGATGATGTGCAAACAAACACCTCACTGAATAGTGGCACCCTTGGAGTGCCCTGAACTCAGAGAGCTATTTGTGTGAAAAAACCTGCCCAGCTTCAAGGTGAAATAAAGAGTAGATGAGATAACACCTCAGCAGGAGCAGGAAGGAAGAACTGTCTCTAACTGGTAAAGAGACCCCACACAGCATGGAAGTGACACCTTTCTGTGTCTTCCTTTTCTACTGCCCTCCCCTTTCCTTGCCTTTTCCCAGTCCTCTCATCCCCTTGACTGACTTGTCACATCCTTTTCCTTCCTTTTTCCATCCTTTCCACCTTTCCTCTTCTTTAATGTTCTTCCCCCCCTTTATTCCCCTTTTCTCCCCTTTTCCTGCACTCTTCCCCTGTCCTCTCCTCCCTTGCCCTTTTCCCTGGCCCACAGTTTCACTGCAATCCTCCTGCAAAGGTGACAAATGCAGGGGCTGTGTCCACACTGTCCCCACCCCACCCCAGTGACTGACCCTGTCACCAGCTCTGACTCCAGGACACAGACATCACTTGTCTTTCCTCCCCTGAGACAGGGACTGTCCTCACTTTCTCAAGGCATGAAAGTAACTGGAAAGATGCAACTTCTAGACTCCAAAACCAGGGCTGAAGTTCTGTGGGTCCTTCTTCATCTGTGGCACGTTCACAGTGAAAACTCCTTTTCCTTGCCATGGTTGCTGGATCACAAATGATCCTGCTCCCAACAGCTCCTACAGCTCGAGGGGTTCCTGCAGTGCTGGGAGCATGGGGCAGACATGGCCAACACCCTTCCCTCCCCTCTGCTCCTGACAGAGTCCCAGAAACTCAGTGTGGTGATCCATGTGAGCAGCTCCAGTCCCCAAGGCTGCTTTCCAAAGCAGTGCAGTGTTTACATTTTTGTGGGGAGAAGCTAAGTGGCTAAATGGGCCCCATCTCAAACCAGAGCAATAATCAGACATTTCCCAGTGACAGGGCCCTTTTGATCTCTTCACTATCTGATTTCCTAGACTGCATGATGCTTTTCAACATTTATCTATTTTCTCTTCAGTAAAACACTTTGTAACATCTTAGCCCAACTATGTATATTTTTTAAACTTCTTTTTCTCTCTGAAGAACTGTTCAGTACAAACCTGCTTCCTCCAGTGCACAACCCAATGGGCTGACAAACCCTCTCAGCCCTTGCTCTGTTTCCCTTCTCAGAGGAACCCACCTTGATTTGCTGCTCACAATGACTTCACCTCTGGTACCTCATGCTGAAAAAGCAGCTTTCAGTGAATACACTCTCTTTAGGTTACAGCTTGCTGCACAGATATTAAAACAAACAAACAAAAAAAACCCAAAGCAAACTCAAAAAATATTTTCATTAAGTCAAGAGCTGCTCAAAATCCACTTTTACAAGTTTTCTTCTGACAATAACCCTGTGCATGTGTATACTCTTGTACTACTTTTAATATATGCACCCACCCCCAAATGTACATAGACTTCAAAATTCTCTTGAAAAGCAAAGGCTGTGTTGCAGACTCCTCTATTCCACCCTCCTTAAGGCAGGGTTGTTGCAAAGAGAGAACAACCTTACTCTTCTGAGAATAAATACAATAAAGTAAAATTTAAAAAAATATACAAAAATAAAATAATAAAAAATATTTAAAAAATAATATACTAATAAGATGTGCCCAGAGCTTCAGACTCCAGTCTGGATTGCTGCAGCATTCCAGCTCCACAGCACACTTTTACTCCACATTATGTTGCTTAATTTTATCAAATGCAGGACTGGGACAAAGCACTTCCAACTCCCCTTGTGTTACAGGTTTGACTTTCTTGCAACCCAATTCTTAGAGCTGCTGGTGGCCTCCCAAATGGACTGAGAGCTTTGACAGAGGGCTCAGGGCAGCACAAACCCATCTGCCTTCCCCTGCCAGAACCATCCCTGGCCAAGATGATGTTTTGTTAGCAGGACTTGGAGCAGTTTGATTGAACCATGGAGTTTTTGGGTTCTCCAGCAGCAGATTTTCTGGGGTGGGAGAATGTGAGGCAAACTCAGCCCCAGCTGGGTCTGTGACCAGCCCTGCTCATACCTCTGGTGCAGGAGAGGGCAGAATCTGACAAGGATTCCTGCCAGAAAGTAAAGGTTACTCATTAACCACTGACAAACACTGGGGAAAAAACAGTCACATTGTTTTGCTCAGGAGAACCACAGCACATTTTCAGCCAGAAATACAAATGCTGTGGGTGCAAACTGCAGTTCCCTTAGAGGGGTCAGCTCTGCTCAGGGCCTGGGGACACTCATCATGAACAGAGCATCAGAATCCCAAAATCCCAGACTGGTTTGGGTGGGAAGGGACCTCAAAGACCTTCCCATCCTCCCCCTGCCATGGGCAGGGACACCTTCCACTATCCCAGGCTGCTCCAAACCCCATCCAGCCTGGCCTTGCACATTTCCAAGGATGAGGCAGCCATAGCATCTCTGGGCACCCTGTGCCAGGCCCTCCCCACCCTGTTTAAGTAACACATAATTTATACATAACAGAGTGTCACACGGGGTTGGGCTGGTCTATTTGGGGGTTTTTTCCCTGTAGCCCAACCCTGTGCCCAGCACAAAGCAGGGGTAAGAGCAACCCTGTACCTCAGGCCTCCTCTGGGCAGACTCAAAAGCACTGAAAGGCCATGGGCCAAGTAAACAGCTTCCATGTGCATTTCCATTTTGGCTAAATGGCCGGGTCACCCAGAGGACAAGGGCTGTGGATGGGAGCTGCAGAACAATGGGTTCTGAAAATGCCAGCAAAAAAAGTCCCCTGCATGCTTCAGCTGTAGAGGAATTCTATAATAAATAAAGGAGAAATCCATCATAGCAGCTCTCCCTCAGCCCTCCAGACACCGCAAAAGCAAACATTTGCTCTGCCCCAGGAGGGTGACTCACCATTCCTGAGGACTGCAGCTCCAAGGCCTTTGGCAAACAACCCACATGCAGCCCTGCAAACCACTGGGTATCAAAATAATGATGTAGCAAAAAACCTGTGCCTGCATGCAGGTCTAATGGGAGGGGAAAAATGAAACCATTTTTACAAGTAACCCACCATTTGCATGACCAGACTCCCCCCCCAGCCTCCTTTTTTGCAAGGCAAGGCCCTTTCAGCAGCTCCAGCAGTGAGAATATCACCACTGATGTCTCTCCCCTGCCAGTGGGCAATTCCAGGCCCTTCCATTCATCCCTTTTCTAGATTTCTTTGAATCTCAAAGCGTGGAGGAAATGGCATTTGATGTAAACATCCCAGAAATGTGAAGATTGTATTCAGCACTACCTGCTATGCCAGAACACATCTTTATTTGTGGTGTAATAACACTTGCACAATCCTTCATAAGCTTACCCAGAGACAGAATCCTTATGCCCCCAGTTCAGACAGGCAAATGTTCCAGAATTTTGTGTGTAAATGGGTACAATCATTGTTTCTGACCTGGCTCAGTACAAAGCTGACTCCAGTAATGTTATTTATAGTCATAGAATTGTTTGGCTTGGATGTTTCCATGGATGGGGCACCTACCACTGCTCTGGCAACCTGTGACTGTGCCTCACCTTCACTGAAATTTTCTTCCTTATATCTGGTCTGAGTCTACTGTCCTTCACTTTAAGGAAGTTTTTTTCCCTTCTCCTACAGCTGCAGGTCCTGCTAAAAAGTTTGTCTCCACCTTTCAAGGCCTCTTGAAATAGTGGAAGGGGCTCTAAGGTCTCCCTGGAAACTCCTCTACTCCAGGTAACCTCCAGCTCTCCCAGCCTGGCTCCAGAGGAGCTCCTTTGGAGCATCTCCGTGGCCTCTGGAGCTGCTCCATGTCTTTGCTGTGCTGAGGGCTCCAGACCTGGATACATTTCCTTCCTCCCTGTATTGGGTGCCTCTAATCTGTACAAGCCTCAGTAAGATGCCACCTTCACAGGGGACCTCCTTGCTTTGTGGCAGTCATTCTTTTAATGTTACTGCTCATACATTATGCTTCAATAATCCCAACTGCTGATCCTGTTCATATATATATATATATATATATATTTTAAACCAGACCAGCATCTACCTGGAGAAATTCTGTGCTGCTGATGAAACCTTGGGAGCAGAAACAAACATCTGCCAAGGTGATAATCACAGCGAGATCACACCAGAGCTGACATTTATAAGCAGGTTTAAGAGCCAACCCCCCCACTTTCAGCTTCCTGATTTCAAACAATAAAAATCCACGTTACACGTACAACTTCACTCACCTTTCTTTCCACAGACACCTTTTCCCCCTCTCCTTTGAGCACACACCAGAGGGAAACCAACATGCAGGAGAACATGTATTTATACCGATGTGTAAATGGATCTCAGACCATCCAGGAGCCCCCACAGCAGTGCTGGGAGCTCCCCCAGTCTCTAAGAGCAGCACCCACTGTGAAAACAGAGCTCAGGGATCTGAGCACCAGCATCAGTGACAGCTCAGCACTGCCTGTGTGCCTCGGCCTTATGTCTGCATTCACTCCAGGATTACCCCGTGTCGATTTGCTGTGTGTTCCAGCAGAAATAAACCCCACCGAGCACAGGGTAAATAAACCACATCCACACCCCGGACGGCCCAAGGGGCTCCGGGGGCAGCACTGTGAGAGCAGGTTCCACTGCACCTTTCACACGTAAATACTGAACCAGGAGCCACTTCTGACAGAAACCCCATCGCTGAGTGACCACGGGCACAGTCCCAGGCTCTCTGCAGCCACAGAAACCACATCCACACCTTTTCCCGGGCGCACCCAGCGAGGGCCCTGGCCGTGCTCACAGCCAGCCCTGGGGGACAGGTTCCCTCCACAGCACACCGGGGGAGACTCGGAGCTCCGAGACGAGCAGGGAGCATTTCTGGAGGCCTGGCTCCTGTTCAGAACAGAAATATTTCCCTTGGCTTGTGCACGTTGCCGGGACCGAGCGCGGTGAGAGGCTGGAGGAGCCAGTTTTCCATTCCCCCTTCCATTACTCTTTTTGATTGGCACTTTAATGAGGGCGCCGGGGGTCGACCCCCTGCCAGGGGGCCGGTTCATGCCCCGTTTATCTCACAGTCCATGTAAGACTAAAATAACACGCCAGGCTGAGTTTCACTGGCTTGTGATCCCACAGCCCACCGTGATGGATTGAGTGACTGCAGCAAGTTGGCAGCTAAAGTGTGTTGTAACAGTATCTTTCTGTCAGCGCAACACAATGGATTTGCTGATTCCCGGGCTTTTCCCAGTTACCATCGGCCCGCCAGTTTCCAAAGTTCATTTTCCAGGGGGCTGCGAAGTGATAATAAATAACACAGCAAAGGTTACGCCGAGCTCTTCTTCCCCTCGGCTGCCCCACTGCTGACGCAGGAGGGGCTGCGGTGCCAACTGCACTGCTTGCACAGGAACGGCCATAAATCCACCCCAGAAAGGAGGAAAGGTTCTCTGCTGCTCCTTTGTGGGAGCTCACTCTGCTGAGCCAACGTGGGCAGCACAGAGTTCCCAAAGGGAACAGCCCCAAGGACTCCCAAAGGGAACAGGGAACAGCCCCAGGGGTTCCCAAAGGGAATAGGGAACAGCCCTGGGGGTTCCCAAAGGGATCCTCTCCAAAGGGAACAGCCCCAAGGACTCCCAAAGGGAACAGATAACAGTCCCAGGGGTTCCCAAAGGGAATAGGGCACAGCCCTGGGGGTTCCTAAAGGGAACAGGGAACAGCCCCGGGGGTTCCCAAAGGGATCCTCTCCAAAGGGAACAGCCCCAAGGATTCCCAAAGGGAACAGGGAACAGCCCCAAAGTTCCCAAAGGGATCCTCTCCAAAGGGAACAGCCCCAAGGATTCCCAAAGGGAACAGGGAACAGCCCTGGGGGTTCCCAAAGGGAACAGGGAACAGCCCTGGGGGTTCCCAAAGGGATCCTCTTCAAAGGGAACAGCCCCAAGGATTCCCAAAGGGAACAGAGAACAATCCCAGGGGTTCCCAAAGGGAATAGGGCACAGCCCCAAAGTTCCCAAAGGGAACAGGGAACAGCCCTGGGGGTTCCCAAAGGGAACAGGGAACAGCCCCAAGGATTCCCAAAGGGAACAGAGAACAGTCCCAGGGGTTCCCAAAGGGAATAGGGCACAGCCCCAAGGATTCCCAAAGGGAACAGGGAACAGCCCCAGGGGTTCCCAAGTTTTCTCCAGAAGAAAACTCCCAGGGGAGGCTGAAGTTCACAGGCTGCAGAATCAGGACCAACAAGACACAGGCCTTGTCATCATCTCAATTATTTGCACCAATATAACCCGTAAATTCACTAGAATATCCAGGAATCCTGTATGAGGCCTGGATTATAGGATAGATACATTTTTTAAATATTCTAAACATTCAATATTCTCATATCTCCTCTATAGGAAAACCTCAAACAAAGGATTTTTTTTCCTTTAGAAAACTGGAGTCTAGGAAATGAACTGAATATTTTTAGTCATCCAAAGACATCCTCTACTAACTGAGACCTTGTCTCTGTGTCCTGTTTCCTCAATATCCCTTTATTCTCCTTATCTGCAAAGTAAAGAACATCCCTCAAATACTGGGGAGAACACTAATTTTTGGGTTCTTGCCATCCCATCCCCTCCCAGCAAAAGTGGAGAAGTGAGCTCCACAAAAGAAGGGGCTCTTTACTTCCTAAGTAAGAATTTTTGACAGCACAAATTTCAAACTAATCAGTCTCCCACCCCCCAGTAACCAACAGTCCAACCAAAAACCCACCCTGGGGCTAATAAGTAGGAAGGGTGAAGCTGTTTCCCTTGCTTAGGACAGCTCTGTAGACCTGTATATCCACAGTTTCTTTAAGGCCTTGCACAAGGCAGTAACACAGCCAAAAATAGCCCCAAAACCAACTTTAGATGTTCAGCTGCCATAATATCAGTGCATCCTCAAATATTTCATTGTGGGTACCTAGAACCCTTCTCTGGATCCATCTCACTATGGGCAAAAACAAGTGTGTTCCTGCCAACAGAAGAAATCACTAGAGAGAGACTGAGCAAAGGAGGCAAGAAAATGAGAATGAAGATGTTGAAGAGACTCAAAGATTGAGGAAAAATGCACCAGGATCCAAAAAGAGAACGTGATGAGGAAAAGGAGCCAGACCAAGGAGCTGCTTGAAAACCCCACTGCTCAGTGGCAGCAGTTTGTGTGGACCACACAAATCACTGCATGATGCAGATTTCAACTCACAGTGCTGCAGAAATGAGCCTCATGAGTTGAGGAACTTCATTTGTGAGAGAAGAGACAACCCCAGCCCCCAAGTGGAGCAGCAGTGGCAGCACATGAGGCTGCTCCTGGTGGGAGCCTTGGCAGAGTGTGGAGCTGGTCCTGTTCAAACTGCTCCAGAGATCCCAGCCCTGCAGATCCAGCACTCAGCCAGCTCTGAACTGGCCACCCCAGAGCCTGCCAGCCCAGCACAGGGATCAGGGATGTGCCACAAACACCGTGTGAAGCTTCCCTGGGGCTGCTGGTGGTCCCTCCCCCTCCCATTTCCAGCCCAGCTCAGACCTGCCCATGAAAACTGCTGCAGCCAAACCCTAAATGCTCCTCTGGGGACAGCCAGACACTTACACCTTGACACAGGAGAGGGCATAGTGAGCCTACAGCCAGAAAGCCTGGGAAATATTAGGAAAAATGAGTGGGTGAGGGAGCTCAAGGGACCAGTGGGAGGATGCAGGAAATCAGTAACACTGATCTGAATAACTGGTAACAATTATTAGATCTCTTTTTTGGTATGAATCATCTCAGAGACTCATCATTTAAATGATGTCACTCAAGGGGCAGTAAAAAATACAGTAGGAGCCACCATGACAGGGTGTTTGGAGCCACTGGGTGATTGGCCAAACAAGTCTGGGAAGCTTCACCAATGCAAGGACAAGGGAGCAAGTTTTGTGGAGAATATACACCCTGACAGATCAGACTGGCAAATTTGTCTTTGGCAAGGTAATGATGTTACTTGGAGCTCTGGTGAACATGCCTGAACTGCTGGAGAAGGAGTAGCCTCACTTATCTGATGACCACTGACCTTGTCCTTGCCCTGTCCCCTCCCCAAGGGTGGAATTTGTATTTGAAGCTACAGGTTGTAAAATCAGCCAGCCAGAACCATCCTGACAGAACAAAACTAAGCCAGAACAACAACACAAACCAAGGAAACAACAGAGTGAGTTTGAACAGAATCTGTTCTCTGGGCTCACCAAACCCACCCAAGAGCTCCCATCCTTGCAGGGAAAGGAGCAGCAGAGGTGGTGCTGCCTTGTGCACATCTCAACTCCCTTTATCTTCTTACACAACTGCAGGAGAAGAAAAACTCTTTGATCAACAACCAGTAGCATCAGCAGGCTCAGGAACTCAGCAGTAACCACATCACAGTCCTTATCCCTTTCTCCACACCTTCCACATACCACACACCCTTTTCCCAAAGTGCAGAACCTTGGCCATTTTCTGCCAACATAAAACCCCTTTGTCACCCAATCCATGTTTGCCTTTCACTGAGGGCAAAATACTGGGTGCTGCCAGTGCTCCTTTGCAGCCAGTCACCTAAACCTGGCAGCAGCTGAGGAGCTGAGTGTGAGCACACATTTATTGGTAGTTCCAAGAACTTCCCAGATGCAAAATGGGGGTGGGAACCATCCCTGTGTGTGGAGCAGAGCAGGAGGCAAAGCTGAAATAATTCATTGCTCCAGGAAGGCTTTTAGCTTCCTGAAGTCAGGGATTATCTCCAGGCTGCTCTTCCCTTTTCAGACACACAGCTCCCAGCATCTACCACCCAGAAGTGCACTGCCAGTGGGAGTTTCTTGAGGGGTTTCTACAACAAATGTTTTTTACTTTTTGGATTTTTATGGAATTTAAGCACAAACAGAGAAAAATACAGGACTTGGTTCCTGGAAATACTGTGCATTAGAGAGCTGCTGTTGGTTTCAGACCTTCCTTACCTACGATGAGAGAAAAGGGAAAAGGAAGATCAGAGAACCCCAGAGTTGCAATTGCAACACTGTTTTCCACCCAAGGCTGAGGCAATACAAGGTATTGCTCTCCAACAGACCTGTCACACCACAAACCAGAGATACAGTCTAAGAAAGATGATCAAAACCTTCAGACCACTAAGCACTGATTGTGATGGAGCAACTACTCAAAACCCAGGAGCTTTAATTTGCTTGGAGCTTTCTGGGGAGGAGGGAGTGGAGGCCGTGGGGATTTAGGAAAGGGTCAAGAGAAGAAGTTCTGCCTTTGGTTCCACACGTGCATCTGGAGCACAGCCCATTCCAACAAGGTGATGTGAGTTTGAGCCAAGCACACCATGTCAAGTTATCAGTGTCTATTATTAACCTAAAGAAATTAACCTCAGTGGTTAGCATAATGCTATGTTTTTACAACATCTGTCAGCAATTATTTGTATTTACTAGCACTGCAGATACAGAAGAAAAGTCAGAGAAATAAACACCAGAATTTCCACCAGTCTTGTGTTTTCCCACTAAGAATCTCTAATCATCACTGTTTAGACACTCACATTTATTCCTTGCCCTCTCCAGCATGGAATTTCTTCCTAATCCTCTATGACCAATAATTATCTGTCCTCATTCACCCTGCAGCAAACATGGACCAACCCCTCTGCAATTAGTGGTGTTAACTTCAGGGTGTTATAACAGAAATCATCAGAGCTATGATATTTCTTGGATATTCTTGGATGTTCAAAGCAGTTCCTTCTCTCCCCTTGGCCATGCCTTACCACAGCAAGAAGGGAGGCAGGGACAGCAAGGGCTGTGCTGCAGTCACACTCCACCTGTGCAAGGCAGGGTGAGGAACAGGTTAGCTGGGTGAAAAGTTCACTGCAAGCTGAGCTGTCTGTTTCTCTTGCTTAATTTATCCGATATTTGGCTAACCTTGCTCTGAACCCAGCCCCCAAGACCCCCTCCTCTCATCCCTCCCCAGCGGGTTCATGTCAGCCAAAGACACCGCCTCTAATTCCCTTCTCCCTGACCCTGCGAGGGGAGCGGGGGCTGGGACACAGGGCCAAGCACAGAGCAGAGCCCCAGCACTGCACAGATAATCATTATTTATGCTCTAAGCTCCAACAAGAGCAAACACAAAAGCCCTACAGTCAGCAACAATCGCCTGACACGGTGTTCCAGCTTATCAGCCTTCCCAAGGCTGGGTGGCACCCCCTGCACCCCCACCTCCCCTCGGGCTCTCCCGAGGATGCAGCACTTCCTAAAGCAGCTCACATGGATCCCTGAGCCTCCCCCCGGCAGGGGACTGGCACACAACTCCCACGTCCACAGCCTCTGAGATGCCATTAACCCATCATGTCCATCACCTCGTTTCTGCAGCTCGAGATCCTAAAAAAGGAACCTGACAGACGAATTTAAATTTTGCACAGCACAGAGCAGTAGCTGCCGTGACACAGAACACGAGCAGGGAGACCCTAAAGGGCTTTTTTTACTCCAAATCCCATAAGGTCAGTGGAGAAAAGGCTGGAGGGTATCAAGATGAGCTACTGCTGCTCCCTGATCCACAGACCTTTATGCATCCATAAGCTCCTCACCCTGCAGAATACAGCCAAGCTTTGCTCAGAAGCTGCTGAGCAGTTTTCCCTTCCTCTGCTAATCTACAGCTGCCCACACATCCTGCCCTTGTGCCCAAAAACTGGGTGACAAGGAGCCCTGCCCTTCCCCCTGCCGTGCAGGGCACTGCTCTGTGAGCACCCTCACTGCACCTCCTGATCCCTCACGTCAGAGCTCAGTGCTGGTGATGCAAACTGCTGGAAAAACTGCCCGGAACACGCGCTGCTGGCAGGCTCTCCTTGTTTTCCTGCTGTGCTCAGGACTGTTCCCAACACTCCTCAGGGCAACACAAAGTGTGTTTGATGGGCTTCTCAATGAACTGGGCACGACTTCAGAGCAGGGCACAGAGCAAAGCTGCCGAGCTGTCCCTGCTCCACTGAGCAGCTGCTGCTCCCTTTGGAGTTTAACCTGGGGCTCCCCAGAATCCACAACCACATTTCCCCCTGCTCTCACCTCCCTGCCTCCCTGACAGGTTGACTTAGGAGCCCAAGATTATGTGAATGGACAGAACAAATGTTTCCTGTAAACCTTATCATTTTTGACCTGACGAAGAACCTCACAGCTGTGCCATGGCTTTGATACACCTGAGCTGCCTCAGGTCCAGGAGAGACTCTCACAGACAACTTATTATTATCTTTACAATCTGTATCATCAGAGTGCCCAGAACTCCATTACAGTGTGTCTGTCCCACTGACATGGAGGGCAGAAAGAAGTCTGACAGCTTTACAATAAGTGGAAATTCCTTGTGGTCTAAGAACAATATTGAACTTGTTTCTCAGGGTCAGCAGATGATCTCGCCTTGACACTCGGCTTCATTCCTCTGGAAGCAGTGAAGACTAGCCTAGTTTTGATGTAGTCACTAATTTAGTGACACCATCCCTTCCAAACTTCACCACTCCCACACCAAAGTAGCAAAATACCAGTTCACAAAGAGTACTTTGAAATGAAAAACCCCACGCCCTTACCAAAGCACATGATCCAGCACCACCCTCCCCATCTAATGCTCCATGTTTTCAAGGCATGAAAGCTGCTGAGAAGAGCCAAGTAAGGTTGTCAGGAAGATATGAAACTCCAAACTGCTACATAAGTAAACTGAGGATACAAAAAAACCCCTCAGCCCACCTGGAATAACCCCCCAGGTACCTGTATTCCTCAACAGCAGGGCCAGCTACTCACCACTGCCTCACCATCATTAATCTATAAAATAATAAACAATGTATCATTTCTATACAAGGAATCCTCTGTGCAAACTTTGTTAAGGATTTTAAGCCCTCTTCAAAACTGCTGGAATTAGTCATGGGTGGGTAAAAAGGAACAGGATTGTTACAACAGGTGAGAGAGAAAGTCAGTCTCAGACCTCAGTGCCACAGATTCCTGTTTGCTCCTTCCAGCCACCACGCAGAAATGCAAAAATACTTCAAATGATGCCATACCTGCATAATTAAAGGCAAGCTGAATCTAATGAAGCTCAAATTGTTTACAGGTGCAGCTTAAGAATCACCTAATTTTAAAAAAACACTGCTGTTTTTTTTCTCTACATCAGCATAGTTGATGCAGCCATTTTAATAATTCAGCCCAAAACCCCAGAGTTTGTTCATAACAGAAAAGAGCTTGTGAAAACCTTGAGAGAGACAACTTTCACTTTAAAAATACAGGGGGGCAATTAACAGGTCAAGCTTCAAAGGAAATCTATGTCCTCTTCTCCATGTATCCAACTTAGAGGCTTCTGTTTGTGGGGGGAAAAACCCAAACAAAACCAAGAAAAAAATCCCACAACAAACACACAAACCCCAACACCTCCATCCCCCGCTCCCAGAAAACCATCTCAAATCATGAAAATGTAAGAGGGCAGCAATCAGAAATTAACCTTTCAGCCTTTCAGGCAGATTCTTCAGCTCTTGCTGGCTCCTGAGGAAGATTTTTTCCCCTCATGACTGCAGACAGACCCTCACAGACACAATTCTCCCCTCCAGGCACTCGGGGCACAGTTCCAGTGGCTGCTGCTGTTGGAACAGGCCCAGCTCAGACACAGCCCCTACACTCCAGGGTCAGAACCAACACCAAGAGATCCAGGAATGAGGCTTAAAACAAAGGAATTCAGCGAGATCAGCCCAGTTGGTTGGAGCATGGTGCTGATAACACCAAAGCTGTGCCTTCAATCCCTGTACAGGCCATTCAAAAGCTGGACTCGATGAAGGACCCCCTTGGAGGTCCCTTCCAACCCAGAATAGTCTGTGATTCTAAATTAAAGCCAAATACACGGAAACCCATGACCCTGCCAGCCTTTGATGAGGTGGTAAGAAGCACTTGGAGCTCTGGGGTTTCTCCATGACCCCTTCCCACAGCTCTGAAAGGTCCCACTGCAGCCCCACCTCACCCCTGGGCTGCAGAATGCCAGGAGATAAATGTGTAGGTGTCAAACACTGAGGGCAGGGTGGCTGTGGAGCCAACCAAGGGCTGCTGGCAATAACAGGCAGGGGTTGTTGTTGATCACAAACAGGGGCTGCTGTTGATAACAAGCCGTGAGAAAGAACAAGATGCAGCTGGAGAAGGGCCCGTGTGGAGGTGGGGCAGCACTTCCCTGGGACAAACATCTTGTTCATGCTCATGAGACAAGCACAGCACAAGTGCAGGAATGAGGCTGGGAGGTGGGCAGGGACTACAAGGGGGATCAAGATCACCAGAGACCCACAAAGCCTCTCACCCATTTCCAGAAAGGTCTGTAAGAACATCTGTGACACCTGATCTGCATAGGAACTCAGAAAACAATCCTGACAATAGGAAACCCTGTCCATAAAAAGGCACCCCACGCCCCACCCAAGTCTGGGTGATGTCCCCAGGATCCTGGACATCCCATCAGCTGGAGTGAAGCAGCTGGATCCATGCTGAAACCAAGAAAGACATCACAGTAGCTGGATCAGTGCTGGATCTGGGACTGGTGATCTTTTTCTTCCTTTTTCTTCCTTTTTCTTCCTTTTTCTTCCTTTTTCTTCCTTTTTCTTCCTTTTTCTTCCTTTTTCTTTTTTTCCTTTTCCCCTTTTTCTTCCTTTTTCCTTTCCTTTTTCCATTCTTCTGTCCTGTCCTGTCCTGTCCTGTCCTCCCCTCCCCTCCCCTCCCCTCCCCAACCTCAGCACCAGCAGGAGGACAGCACCCACAGCAGGAGTGGCTCCCCTGGCCAGGCACATCCACAGCCAACCCCAACCAGGCCCAGGAGGGTTCAGCACCTACAGAGCAACCAAAATATGAAAGATCACTCACATGTGGGATCTATTAGGGCATTTCGAAGGAATTCAGGTTCATTGTTTCCCTTGAAATATAAAGGTTATAAAACTTAATGGCCACATGACAAGGAAACTATATGAAACACTCAGAGATTTACAGAGTGACTGCTCAGCTCTCGGGGCATGTGGCTGGAAATTGTTGGGCAAAAGCCAACGAGACCCGTGGTCTGAGCTTTTGGGCAGTTATTTCTTCCTTTCTTTCCCTGACCTTGCAGACTGGTATTCGATTACCACAGCAGCTCCAAAGTCAAACAGAAACACAGCTTGTATCTTCTTTCAAGTATTTATTTCTTTTGTCCTGTTAACACCAAGTAGTGAAAGGAATGGTAAGGATTTGGAAGGGAGGGGGAAGGAATGAAAGCAGGGGAAAGGAAAAAAAAATATGGACATAATGGCTTAATTTCTCACAGCATGTGCAGCACAAATGAACAGTAAACAAATCCCAGGGAAAAATGCAAACAAAGGCTACGTTTGCTCAAAGTTCCAAGAAAAAAGCCCATCGTGTGTGCCACGGAGCAAACATTTCTGTGATTAAACCCTCAGAGCCTCTGTGTGATTTCTAGGCCAATTCAGCACAGCAGATTCCTTCCTCCTTCTCCCAGAACATCCCTGGGCTGGGTTTCCAAGCCTTGTTTTTGTTTAAGGCATGGAAATGTTGCAATTATGGCATTAAGAGGAAGCAGCAATCTAATCCAACGAGTCAAGGGCAAGTGTGAAAATCCGATTAGAGATTTGCCACTGGGGTTTGTCCATCCAGAGTGAAATAATTAAGCAGCAGATCATGAACAAATAACGTATTTTGTTGGGATTTCTGACCTGGATTTTGGCCACCCCAGCCAGGTCAGAAACTCGTGATGTTGGCTGCCACCAAAGGCTCTTGCAGTGACCCTAAGGGTTGCACCAGCACTACAATCATAAATTATCTCCTTGTGTGACACCAGGTGAGACTGCACCATTTTCTGTCACCCTTCCTATGTCGGTAACAAATGGAAGAGCTCGGGCAGGGCCAAGCTGGCACAGGTGAGAGTCAAACAATCTGCAGTGCTTTTCCTGCATTTCCTCACTTCCCAAACCTCAGCTGCAGCACAACTCTAGCCCACTTTATTTTCTTAAATGAGCCAAGGGTGAGTATGCAGCAACACAAATCCCAAAATACCGTCATGTCATTCCCCTCATGTGGAAATGTGCCATGCCCTGATGTGGGGAGGTCACTCACATTTTAATGAACTCTTTGCAGGATTTCCACTGTGATTATTTTTCCCCTGATGATCTGAGGCTCCGAGGTGGATCCAGTGAAAGAAACAAAACCAAACTGCGAAAATTTTCTGCTGCAAGTAAAGGCAAATGCACTTTTGACAACATCCCAAGTTAGGGGTTTCTTTTTTCCCTTGAAAACGTCTATAGGCACGTTTTTGATCACAGGATTGGAAATATGTCATGAGAACACACTCAAATATGCGTTTGCATTAACGCTGCTGCCAGAAGCCATCTCACAGTCATCACCAGACATCCTGGAGCCCCTAGAAAGCTTTCTGTGGGATTGGAAGGCATCCAGCCAGGAGAAAGCAGAGCCACCATGTGATTGGGATGGACAGTTCCCCAGGAAAACTGTGCATTAATGAATGGCAAGTGCTCAAGGCGGGAGTTACAGGGAAGAGCCTGCAAGGAAACCACTGGCTGAGAACCATCATGTGCATAAAGTATTTGATAAATGAAACTCTGAAAGAAATCCATGTAAAAATGATCCAGTGAAAGAAAACAGACTGATTTTACAGCAGGAATTGCCCATGTAAAGCAGTGCTGCTGGCTGTAATAGAGATCACTGGAATACAAGCTGCTCACCCAGCCTTAAAGGATGTGAACCTTAGGCTGCAAAAGGACATTCTGAAAATAATCAATTTTACTATTTGTGTGTGGTAAATTATCAGCAGAAATCAAACAGCAGTGCTGGGTATTGGGGCCTGCACCGTGTTTCTATTTTTCAACAGATGATTTTTACCTTATGACTCCCCCTCTAACCATAAAGTGAGGTTCTGGCCACCCACTCCCTCCCAGTCCTTCCCAGTTCAAATTCGGATCGTGTGGGTGTTAAACAGAATGTGCAGTTATGAGCAGAAGTAACAGCTCTCTGGGGCTGAGCTACACTTCATGCTTCCAGGGAACAAATGGGAAGATATTTAGGGCAGTTTGCAGGGTTAATGTCTAAGAAGGTGTGCACAGGGCACAGGTGAGGGAGTGCCCGAGGGGAGGGTGCAGAGATGAAGGATCTGCAAGCACAGCATTGTGGCTCAGGAACTCTCCAAACACAGCCCTCTCCAACGGGAACAATTGGAAGAGACAGATGAAATGATGAAAAATGAAGGGATCAGCAGAAATCAGACCTAATATAAACCCAACTAAAATAAACTCAGCATGGCTCCTGTGGCTCATTCAAAAGCAACTCTTCTCCAATGAACTCAGGTCAGGGAATAGGAATGGAACTCAGGATGGAATAGAACTTCTCTGCTCTGTGCTTTTAGGAGCCACTGGCAACTCTGACTGGCAAGGGGAAGAGGTTTTTAAGGGAAATACTGGAGATTGCAACCCTACCTCCTACATTGCATCACAGGAAATGTGACATCTCCAGCCAGAACGTGTAACTGCTCCTAAATCCTGGGCTCCAGAATTTGAAAGAATTAACATTATTTTCATTATTGACGTGGGGTCAGAGCTGTGTGTACTTGCCTGAATTCAAAGCCAAGCAGTAGTTTTTCCATAAGAAAACTTACAATTCTGTAATTTATGTTTAAAACTGGAATGAAGATGCTTTGACTCTGCATGTGTAAAGCAGAATGAGGTCAGGAGCTCAATGCTGTATCCCTGGGATGATGGAAGCAGAGCATTCTATTGCACAATTAAACTGAGTTGTTTGTAAATGATTTATGTGCTTTTTAACATATGTAGAAACTTTTGCTACAGAACATCAACACTGGGTTTTTAAAATTATTTTTCTACATCAGCATCAGATCACTTCTAAAGAAATTCAAGGCTATATTTGATAATCTGATTAACATGCTTGTTAAACCTCAGCTAAAACAACAGGACAACAGAGAAACTGAATGAGGTTTAGGGTTCAAAAATATTATAATAGTTGATGTGGGTGAAGAAGGCTTTTTGGCTATAGCAGACAGTTGAGAAACGTGTCAGATTGCTTTACTGAATAGTCAAAATTACCAGAATACTGAAAGTTACAGACTATTCAGTCACCAAAGCTCATGTCATAGTGCTTGCTTGTGTCTCTCTCCACTGTCTTTTGCACAGTCCTTAGAACAGGAGTAAAATATTGCCTGGCTCCACAAGTGTTCTCCATGAATTTGCAGCTCTGATGGGAGTTCAGAAAAGAACACAAGGTATTCTATAACTGGGAAGAAGAGAGCCAAACTGACCTGTGATTCTGTTTAATCCCATGGCTGAATTGAGTCAAACATTGTCCTCCACATTTATTACCATTAACAAGGGGAGATTTGGCCCAAGACCTCAAGGAATCGTGTAGGAGCTGTTGTGGCTCCTTTTTCTGGTACCTGAGAGACTCCTCCACTCTCCAAGGCTGACACTGACCCAAAGAACTGTTTTTCTCTCTGATGGATGGATTTTGTTCTTTTTTTTAGCACCTATTTTGCTACATTTAACAACTGGGAGAGCAGAGATCATGAGCTTGTCACCTCTGCTGCTACTTGGAGTAGGCAGAGTTGAAGGAGGTGTAAGACTGTGGAGTGAACTGACTTCCCTGTGACATGTCTTCAGGGAATCAGTGTTCCCAGCAGACTCTGGGAACAGGAATTATGTGTTTGGACATCACTTGTTTTCCATTACTGCCATTTCTATCTTCTGTTAACATTCCTCTGACATGAACCCTTTTTTCTTATTCCATATGACAGCAGTATCCATGTTGCCAAAACACCCCAGGAACCCTATCACCCTGCACTTACTGCAGTCCTCTCTGCATAAAGGCACCAACAGTTGACTTTCCTGGAAAAGATGGCAAAGAATTGCCTCCTTATCTTACAGCAGAAGTTAATGCTGCCCTATGCCAGCCCAGGGTCTGGGAACACTGATCAGATCAGCAGTGATGCCCAAGGGCAGCTGGTGGCTACACCCCAAAGTGTCTGATGTTAAACAACTAAGGAAGGTCTCAATTCCTGTCCTCCTGATGCCCAGGGTTTGCACATAGTGGTCCAAGGCTCCAGTCAGGGGTCAGATCTGAGGCAGGAGGTGAGAGTTGTGCTCTGAGCTTATGGCCAAGCAGAGCCCTCCCTCAGTGCTTGGGTTTGTGCTGGTTACCTGATGTCAGCTCCTTCTTTCATCTGGATTTTCCCAGAGCATTCTGTGGCACCAGAAGTTTACATCCATCTGTTCAGAGTTTGTATGTGCAGCCTTTACTGTACCAGTGCACAGTGATAGTGACCTGCTCAGGAAACCAAACTTGGTGCCAAATGCCCCAGGGACCTGCAGGAAGACAATTCTGGAAGCCAGGGCCATGTTCAGACAGAAGCCAGCAGGCTTCTGAGATGGATTGACTGAAGGCATTGATCCTCCAATTCCTCTCCTTAGTTCCACGTGGCTTGGAGAAGGAAGATACCCAACAGGAACTCTTCACTTCTGGATTCTTTTCATTAACATAGACAGGGCAACTTCATGTCTAGGATGCCTGTCAGTGAAAAGCCTGTACTGCACAGAGTCAACAAACTCAGATGAAGAAAAATTGTATTTAAAAAATGCTTTTGCTCAAGAAAAAAATAGGAAATGGAACCACATCTACCTAGTGCCACCAGGTCAGGAGGATTAGTGACACAAGCCAGAGAGCCACATGTCCTTGTAATACCTACACACTATGGATGGCCCTTGCAGCTGGACAAAGTGAGCAGGGTGTCAAACTGACCCTTGTTTTCACATGTTTGCTGCTTTCCCTTCCTCAAAGAACAAGAGTCAGCCATTGGTCACCAGCATATTGGAGTTTCCAAGCCAGCAAGCTACAAAAAAATTAACTGACTGCTTTTTAGGGCATGGTGACCCACTGGAATGAGCAGGAGCAACAACAGGCTTCTTTTATAGACTTTGCATTTGGCTGGAAATCACACGCCTCTGTTATTATATAACTTCAGGGATGGTAAGGTGGCATCTTGCCTCTGTCTGTTTAGGGCCATCACACTCCCCCTAAGATTGCATCTTATCTTCTATTTTGTATTCTCATATACTTTTCAGTCACCCTTCAACCCCAACTGCAGTGCTTTCTTCCCTCATTTAAGGAGGAATTGTTCTACTTTTACACAGAAGAAAAATCATTATACGATGCATAAAAAAATAATCACATATTTTCCTCAATTTTTTTTCTGTGCTAATATGCCACGATGCCCATAGCAAAGGTGAGCATAAGGAACTGGTAAGTTTGGACTCTGGGGAGGTGTGAAGATATAAATTTTCTCAGAGGTTTGTGCCTTGAGTCCAGCCCAGGCAGGCTGGGTCAGTGTGTGGTGCTGCTCACAGGATCTGTCACAGGACAAAAGATGGTGTGATGTGGAAAGCAAAGATGACAGGAACAGGGCAGGGACTTGCTGCCTTCAATAGTTCAGGGGATAATCAGGTATATCCTATGTCTTCCACCTATGTCCAGCAGCTGGGACAGCTCAGCCCCCTGGAACAGCCTCTGTCTGCTCTCCCACTCCTCACCTGCTGATCCAACTCCTTTGGCAGACAGACAGGAGTGTTTGTGCTGAAGCTTCAGCTTCCTGAAGGTACTGAAGGAAGGTGCTGAGGTGACCTCAGCAGAACAGAGGTGGCAAAGGGGTAAGAAGTATCTGAATCGCCATCTTCCCACAGGAAACACAGGATAGAAGAGAACGAGCTGCAGGGAGCAGGTGAAGTTCTGTTTTTCCTCTTGTCTTTCTCCAAGTCCCTGAATCTGTGGCTGCTGCTACTCAGGGCTAAACATCTCCTTCAGAAAAGCACGAGGTCAAAGAGGATTCTGTTCCCTAGAGAAGGCAACTGCTGCTGGTGACTGACAGGTTTGCTCAGACTCCAAACATACCAGGATCTTAGTGCCGGGGAGGTGAGAGCTACAAACAGTGCAGAATATTTTCATTCTCAGGGCTGGTGGTTGGTAAAAATGCAAAATACTGCATTTGACATAATCTTGCTTTACCCCAACCTTGGAACCAGTGCTGTCAAAAACGTGGCTGTCACCTAGATTAAATTTATTAAAGCCATGTGAAGAAATAAAAACAAAAGAGATGACCCAAGGATCACCCTGTATTCTTTTCTCAACAGTTGCACTTCAGCTTGAGGAAGGCACTAGGTCACATCAATATCTGCTACAAGCAGATGTGTTCTCTTGGAAATACATGCACCCACTTATGCTCTGCCTGCATTAAGTCTGTTACTGGGTTTTTAGGAGCTTTGGCAAGTGCTATCTGTTAATATCTGAAGGTGGGAGTGTTCAGGGAGTTGTCGGAAAGGCTTGCAAGACTAGATCTGATCATACCCGCCCACACTAATTAACACATTACATAAAAGTACAACAAGTTTCTCTTTGCAAACATCAGAATCACTTGCCCAGGCACTTTCTGTGCAGTTCTAGAAGAACTTGAGGGACAGACTCTATTGCTTTTTAACCTCAGCAGAACAATGGGTGAGTGGGGAGGGTACAGCTCCCACTTTCAGGGCCCACCTTTTTTTGTCATGCTTCTAAAAACATGTCATTGGCAGGGACATGGCTGCAACAGCCTTTTTAAAGTTCACCAAGGGTGTATGAGGGTGCATTTTTTTCTCATCAAAAACCACAAAATGAAGTATTGAACATGAGGGATCAGATTCCTGTACAAAGGACTCCACCTCTCCCTGCCTTGACTTGCTAATTCTGAAAATCACATATTATAAACAGCAGCCCTTGAAGCCACCTTGAACTGAAAAATCCTCCCATTTAAATTTGGCCTTTTTTTTTGTCAGGGGAACTTGTCCCAGACCAGCTCATGTTTTTCTATCATTCAAATTTTAAACCAGCAGCAATCTCCTGTATAAGGAGATGGTGAAGACTCTTACTTCTTCAGAGTTTGGAGCAAGTAAAATTAATTTCCTCTGAAACTCCTGTGACCTGCTCCTGCAGCTTCACCTGGATTCCTCCAGCATACATAAATGGATACCCTGATCTCGATTTACTCCAGACTCTTGTATGACATCTGGCTTCAAGATGGTAGCACAGAACAGTGCAGTGATGACATAGGAAAACAGAAGGAAAAAAAATAATTGTGGAGAGCAGGAGGCAGCAGAGAGAGCGGGGAAAATCAAAATTAAAATAAGTCAAAAGGCGGAAATTCCTCGGAGAAGGCCTTAGGCTTCAACAAAGCTTGTCCACATTTGCAGCACTTCAGGATTACCCAACATTACCCTTATGTGGGAAGGTCCCAGCAGACCTCAGCAGCATTCCAGAGGAGCTCTTCTATTAAAAAAAAAAGTGCTCAGTGTCTCCATCCACGTTTGCAGTTGCTTGCTGGATGGAGACTGTCCCGTCTCACAACACTCACCAGGGAAGGAACTCTCTTACCCAACTCTTGCTGGCTATCTGCAAAGCAAAGTCAATGTTTTCCTCATTATTTTGTGTTTGCTGCAACCCTCTCCCCCACTGTGACTGCTATTTGACCTGCTGTCCGCCCTGGGACCCTGGGGGGAGAGAGAGGGAGCTGTGTGTGTCTGAGAGGAGAGAGATGATGAGGCTCAGCTATGTCCTGACTTGTTTATATTCATCAGAAAGAAATCAACAGCACTTAGTGTGTAAGACAACTCTGGAGATAGGGAACATCTTTTGTGTGGTGCAGGGAAAGAGCAGCTCTGTTGAAGGGACAGGATTTAGGGATGAATGAGGATTCCAGTCTGTGTTTTCACCTCACTTTTGCATTAGGAAGTTACCAATAAACAGAATCTCAGCACAAAGGTTTGATTTCAAGGGGACACTGCTCTTTCACCATGGTTGTTTGCTCTTGCAGCTACAAGCCTGGCACACCCAGCTGGGATTAATGAGGAACTGGAATGGATCAGAGAGCACAAGGGGAAGTTGGTATCACCATACCCTCCTCTCCCAAACCTCTCCTGATAAACCTGTTACCTTCAGTATTTCAGGCAGATCCTGGAAGTGCTCTCCCCTCACAGTACTTGATTTTCAGTGAGATGGGCTTCTCAAAAAAATTGACAAAAAAAAAAAAAAAAGCTGGAAGCATTTATTAGGGCAAGCCTCAAAATCACAGAGATTGAAGTTTCCTTTCATCCTCTCCAGAGAGCCTCAGACATCCAGGAATTCCAAGGAAAACTGCATTTTAAGAAACATGTTCAGAGGTGTCACAGTGCTGCAGGTTATAGTTCTGCACTGACTGAGGCAGGAGAGCCCCTCCAAACACTCACCCAGGCAGAGGGACTTCAACAGTGGCACTTCTGGCAGCACCTTCCTCTTGGAGAGCTCCAGAAGGGAGAAATCCAGGGGTCTGCAGTAAGGCCAGACCTGATTTTAACATTCACACTTTTGCACCTCAGTAGCAGGTCTCCATTCAACACAGCAGAACCAAAAGAATATTTTAAACAAAGCTCACAGCTTTTCTGCTCTACCTCAGATGTCTTTTAGGAGAGGATATATTTTGGCATATGGGTTTTTCCCTCATCTAAATTTTTGTATAGAACCTCTTGATCTATGAACAAATACTGCTTTTCCTTTCTATAACACATTGCATTTGAATTTGCTGAGTTTTTGACAGACACTTAGGTAGTCAGACTTGCAATTTTGAGGTAGGGAAACACTAGAAATATCTGCTTTGCAGGTCAGGGTGCTCTTTCAGATGGTGCATTTTGCTCCAAGCCACACAGGACATCTATGGAAAAGCTTGAAATTCGAGTCAGGAGCCCTAAATTCACTCCTTTTACCACACATCCATCCTTGAGGCACTTCATTCAGGTGTCTCCAGTTAGACTTGCTACTTCCTGTATTGCAATTATATGAATTCCTCTGTTAGTAGTGCTCCAATGTGCTGCTCACTGCATTTTGCACAGGAATGCAGCGTTGCCCTTCCCAGGCTGTCAAAGAGAATATTTCATTACAAAAATAAATAATGTCTAGCTGCTTCTGGCACCTCAGTCCAAGTATATTTATCACTTTTGGCCGATCAGTGCCTGATTCAATGTTCCTAAAGCACAATGGGTTTATTCCCAGATGAATTCCAAATGCATTTAATCAGGTCTTTGCTAAATGTGCTCCCAAATTTCACATCTCATGAGCACGACAGCACTGCCTCTGAGAGCATTATTCCACTTCACTGTGCAGATTGATACAATGGATTTTCCTCTCCATGGATTATGTCAGTGAATGTTTGTTTGTACAAGCAGGCTCTAGTTTTAGTTCTAGATTTAGTTCATCCCCAATGTGCTGCTGCCTACATGTGTGGCAATCTGGGATTAATGCTAAAAATATATTTATATTTTATCATAAATGAACAAAAAAAAATTGTAACAATTTCACATATAAGTTCAGTGACAGAAATAATCTTCCACTATTTAAACTCTCAGCTCTGCTGCCTGAGCCTTCCTGACCAGCCTCCACAGGGGAAGTACAACAGCTTTTTTGGGCCCAGAAAGAGAAGTCCTGGGTGGCCTTTAGCAAAGAAAACATTGCTTCATGGTTTGCTCCTTCCCCAGTGTGTGCTGGGGACAGCTTCATCATGGGATGGGAAGTGAAGAAAGAGAAGGAAGCATCCATTAAATGTCCATATCTTTTAGTTCTTTAAAGTAATTTTGAAGTTCCCCATTCAAAAAGCTGAAATGAAACCAGTGGCAGTTCCTCTGGAGAGAGGGCACCAAGTGTGTTTGGGATGGGACGTGCTGCCTGTCCACTGAGACAGCCCACAGACACTTAAGAAACAAAAATCACATCTTAAAACTATGAGTAGATTTAACAGGTGAACTCTAAAGAATTAAACACCATAGAACCATTTCACACTTAGTTTTTCTTTCCAAGGGTCCATAGTCCACTCACTCAATCCTGTGCAAAGGTCATGTTACTATGGATATGACCTGCAAGAAATGTGTTGCCTCAGAGCAGCACAAGTCACATGAACAGGCTGAAAGCCAAGCCTTGCTGATTCACAGTCCTGTAGGGTTTTCATGCTTGTGCTGGGTTCACTGCAGAACAGTCCTTGTGCCATCAGGTCTATGTTCGTCCTTTAAAAGTGTTCATGCAGGTGTAGCTCCCAGAAAACTTGTGGATTTCTTCAAGTGCTGCCTGGGGGAGAATGCTGGAGTAGAAGCAGAAAGAAAATTAAGAGATGAGACAAACCCCTCCATCTGTTCTAATGAGACATATGTAAATGTGCATTTATGCATATAAGTATACAAATGCTCAGAAATCAGCTAGTGAGAGACACAGACAGAACTGGCATCAGTTTCCTGCTGTGAGGAGCCCACAGGGAGAAAGTTCCATCCAGTCACTCTTTCTCTACAGAAATATTTATCAAAAAAAGTCTGTAAAAGCTGTAACTTGGAAGATACCATTGTGGTTTATTCCTTCTAAATACTGTACTCTGATATACACAAAATTAACCTGAATTCTCTGGTGACCCTGCCATCTGGTTGTCCAAGGTGTGTGGCCTCCTTATCCTAAGGTATGGATAGAGACCTGATTCCCTGACAGCTCCAGTAATGGAAAATAACCTATTAATTCTTACAATAAAATGGAACAGCCCTTTTTCTTGTTGACAGAATTTCTGGGAACTTTTACCCCAAATTTTACATTCAAAGCAAAGCATTTACTGTGAATTATTTTTCCTTGTTTGAAATGCAATACTGGAATTATTTTCCACAGAAGTCCCATTGCCTTGTTTCACTTCCTGACTGCAGCAGCTTTTCCAAAGGCTTTGCTGCAAACTGTCATGGAAACACAACAGTGAGTGTCCTTTCTCAGTGATTGTTCCAGGATATGAACTTATGATTTTTTTCCTTAGGGATCTTAAAATTTAGGTCCTGATCATAGACAAAAATATTGATTTAATAGTTTCACTGATGTAACATAGGCAATGCTCTCTAAATGGAGGTGGGATGTCCAGGCCTTATGGTGCAGAAATCCTGCACAATAAAAAGCCTGGAGTCCAAAAAGTGACTTAATAAATCCCAATCAACTACCTGTGTAAGTTAATTATTACAAAATTCCCTAGACAAAATCCAGTTTATATTCCAGGAATCCAAATTTTGGGAATGAAACTGGTTTGAGAAGAGATTATACAAAGAGAAAACATCTCCAAAGGGAATCTCAGAAACTGTCTCCCTTTTGCTTCCAATGACTGTCTTTCAAGGGAAGAGATGAGAGAGCAGTTCCAGTTAATCTGAGCTTTGCCTCAGGAACAGACACAGAGCCAACCCTCCCTACATGGCCAGGCAGCTGCTGGGCAAAGGAAATACTCACCTTTTTAGGATAACAAGAACATGCATTGTCCATGGAAGGAGCAGGAAGGCTTGATTCATCTGAACAGCTTCTACTGTCCTCCTGGCCACTGTCTCTGGCTTGAGAGGAGGGAAAAGACTAGGGAACCTGAAAAAAGAAAATAAACAATAAAATAATCACGTGTGAACCAAGCTCTTTCTTTAAGGTGTCACTGTCCAAGTCCTCCAGGTTATTGCTTGTTACTGGCCTTCAGACATGCCCAGGACCAGCTATGCCTCTAAGATGCAGAAAATTCCAGCTCCAGCCAAAAAGCCCAAAAGCAGAAAGCCCAGTTCCAACCAGTACCACTGGGTTTGCTAAACAGTTAAGAATGTACATGTTGGTGCCCTCAGGGAGAAGTGGCAGAGAGTAATCAGAGCCCTGATTCAGGGCTTTTCTTAATTTGAATGCAAACCAATACCAAATGCTGTCTTTTCAGTGATGGTGTTTTTCCTTTTACTCTCTGTTCCACTTTGCTTGATTCAAATCCTTGACAGGTGAAAGACAAATATTTTCCTCTGTTGCTTTTAATGCCAAACATAAGGCTTTTCCCAGCTCCTGCAATAGCTTGACACTGCAGATTTTCTTGACTAAGAGAGCACAGTCTGTATTAACAGGTTATTTTACCCACTGTAAAAGATTAATTTAGACAGCCATTACTTGTTCTCTTGGACAGGGGTAAAAAGGAGGTACTGATAGTCTCACTTCAGCAAGTGGCTGTCATTCCTTTCACTGGGAAAGGATTAAGTATTCCAGTGAATAAAGAAGGAACTTGTACTGTTAATTCTCAAGTAATTTGTAGACTGGTCCTTTTGCACGACCTTGATTGCAGTTTCTTTCCCCTCCCTCTCTGGTATGGTTTAAACACATGCAGGGAAAAACAGCTTCCAGTTCTCTCTGCAGCAGTCAATGTCTCCCCCAGCACAGGCTGCAGGAATATCCCAGCACACTGAGGGAACCAGTCTGATGAGTCCCAGGTGGCCTGAAGTGACCCTCTGTTCCCAGGCAGCCAAACGAGACAATCAAATTCTCTTAACTAAATGAAGCATTAATTAAGAGAGTATTCTGATGATTCATTTAAAACGAGATGCTTTCTTCTAGCCCTCCTGGACTGACCTGATTCTCATGCCCTGGAACATCTCTGTGCTGGTGTGGAAGGGCAGGACTGTGGTGGCATTCACTCCAGGACAGTCCAGCAGCCCCAGGGTCAGGCTCTCCATGAAAGCAAAGGATGAGGCTTTGGAGGTGCAATAGTCAATGGCACCAGGGATGGCTGACAAGGCCAGGACAGAGTTCAGGCAAACAATGTGCCCATTCTGCAGCTCCAGCATCCTTGGCAGGAATGCTTTGGTGGTCTGAAGAAGAAGAGAGTTAAAAGAAAAAAAAAAAAGAAAAAAAAAGAGAAGATTTGCTCAGCAGTGATACAACAAAAACAGCATTGATTGAAAAAAGTCACACAGACACAACAAGCCCAAGTGTCCTGTTCATTATGTCAGGAAAGAAGTGGCACAGGACTTTGTTGCTTTGTCATTTTCTGAAAGTCTAAGTGGCAAAGTTTGTGTAGAAACACAACAGAAGTATTTCCTAGCACATATATAAACAGTACCCCCAGATAAGGGCCATGAACAGAGTGCCTTCTATGCTTAAGGACTTTCATGGGATAAAGTCTTCAACTAAGTGATGAAATCCTAAGAAGCCCTTTTTCATTCCTATTGTCTGATTCAAAATGAACTGAGTTTCACAGCTCCCTTCCCTGTAGTCCCACATTCCTCTGATGTTCCCTTCACATCACCATACAAGAAACTCCTCTGGGAGCTCAGGCTTTGACAAAGACATCAAATGTTTTACTGGAAATCACAGACTGGGAATAAAGATCATCAAATACTGAGTACTACTGAAAAAATTACATTTCTTTTTGATCTCTTTCCTCTGGCCTTTGCCCCCTGCATTGTTTTTTCTCTCTTGCTTTCAAGACAGACTGGTTCTACCAAGCATCCCTTAGAAAGACCTCCTGGCTGTAATCTGTCACTCTCCTTCCCAACTGTGACTACATGGGACACAAGAGCTTTTCTCACCCAGAACTGTCCCAGGGTGTTTATGTGCTGGGATTTGAGCAGGGCATCATCATCACTGTCCATCAGGCTCTTCCCATGGACCACAGCAGCATTGTTCACCAGGATGGTGATGTCACCCACCTGCAAAAAAAGAAGCAAATTATTTGTGACAAACTGTTCTCTCCTCACAAATCAGCCATTTCCATTAGAGCTGAATAGCCATTATTGCCCAAATACATTGTTATTTTCATAGCTTTTGATATTCTTGTCTATGGGCCTTGTAATCCTTTGGATCACCTCACATAGGTAGCTGGACTTTGTACAATCTTATCTGCATGGTCACCCTTCTTTTTTCCCAATATATTATTTTTCTCATCAAATACTGAATCACAGAATCACAGAATTGCTAAGGTGGGAAAAGACCTTTGGGATCATCAAATCCAACCACAAATCCAGCTCCACCACTGTGTTCAGCACCAACCCATGTCCCCAGGAGCCACATCCACATGGTTTTTGAACACTTCCAGGGATGGTGCCTCCACTACTGCCCTGGGCAGCCTGCTCTGATGCTTTAACAACCCTTTCCATGAAAATGCTTCCACTAATATCCAATCTAAACCTCCCTTGGTGCAACTTGATGCTGCTCCCTCTCATCCTGTCCTTGTTCCCTGGGCGCAGAACCTGACTGCACCCTCCTGTCAGAGAGTTGTGCAGAGCCAGAAGGTCCCTCCTGAGCCTCCTTTACTTCAGAGTGAGTCCCCCCAGCTTCTTCAGCCCCTTGAGGAGGAGTGCTGTCCCAGACCTTTTCCCGCACGGCCTTGGCCTGCCGATAGACCTCCTCCCGATTCCCCACGTCACAGATGAAGTAGTGGCACTCTGTCCCCATCATCCTGATCTCCTCCGTGGTCTCCTTCAGGCATTTCTCAGTCCGACCCCACAGGATGATCTGCAGCAAGAAACTTGTGTTAGAGTCAAACTGCCTCTGTTTCGTATCTAAAATAATTAAAACATGCTTCTGACTTCAGCAGCTCGATGGAAATCTTCTGTGTGTTTTCACTGCCAGGGCTGCTGTTTTGCTCCATTTAAGACAAGCAATGACTTTCTGTTACATGGGGAGTATCAAGTGGGACCTGTGTCCCACTGCTGATCCTCTGTTTACAGATTTCTTTACAAGCAACACAAACTAAAATAAAAAATCAGATTTTAAGCCTAACACGACCAGTATGGAACGTTTGGGAATTTTTCTGTATCGTGTCATTCCAAATCTCTCCTTGTTATTGCTGTACACATGTACAGAATGACAAATTTACCCTAAAACCACAGACCTTCCTGAGTATCTGGTGTGTTCTCTACTTCTTGTTTTATGTTTGGGAGACAAAATCTGCTCCACTGTGAAATGTACTTTTTCAGCCTAGTAATTACTTGCAATGCTGATTTGCAGGCTGGTGTCTCAGGGACATTCCAAACAAGTGTTCATCCTGCTACAGACCTCTAAAGTGAGAAATTTCAAGCATTAATTTATTTTGCAGCCCCTATATGCAGGACTTCACTTGCCACTCCCTTTTAACACAGTAAAAATTAAACACTGCTTTTTGTACAAAGAAAATCCTGAATATTCATGGAACAAACATTCAAATAATGGAGCATGGATTTGGTTTACAATGAGACATAAGCAGCCAACTCTATCTGTACTTCTACACCATCAGTGAGGTCAGAAATAGAAAAAACTTGCAAAGTCACCAGGTTCATTAACTTTCATCATGGGGCTTTGTCCAGTACAATTCTTTCTAGTGAGGCAAAAACATCAAGTTTGAGATGGGGCTTCCACCACTGTCCTTCAAACATTAATCTGCAGCTGAACAGATTTAGCCACAATATTTTTTCTCAGTACAAAACCTTATTTTCTATTTCTTTTAAGGCTACTGGAAGGAATATAATTTCATCTCTGTTACCTAAGACATCTATGAATGAATTGATCTATTGTTTTTGCTCCTCAACTAAGTCTTCTCAGCACTCATCATGTTATAAACAGTGAGTCACTGTCGTTCTGCAAAAAATAAATTACTGAATGGAGCATGTTACTACAATCAGCTGACTGCTCTGTGACTCTAAAAGCAAGATCCAAAAGAGAAAGAAGAAATGGTTGCTACATTGAAAATGCAAAATTATGCTGCTATTTCCAAGCATGCATGATCCAGGATTACAGTTCCTTCTCAAAATACTGTGTACTGAGTCAGTATGAATCTGACCAGTATATTGATTTTTTCAACGGTAAAAAATAAGCACACTTAAACTTCAAAGATTAAAGGACCTTTGAGTTTTCCAAAAGTTGAAAGAACAGAAAGAAAAATTGCATCACTGAATTGCATCACTGCTTATAGCTCAGTCCCTGCAAATAACTCAGTAACAGCAAGATAAACATTAAAAAAATTATGTGTGCAGTATTAACCCACAACAAATCTCTGGCAGGGAGCCTTACCATGCTTATTTTTAAGGACTAGTTAAGCTTATCTCATAACTGGTACTAAAACTAATCTCTGGCAGGGTCAAAGAGCTCTTCAGTGTACCTGAGCAAGGCCAAAATGCCAAAGTTCTCAAATCCTCAACTGTTTCCTAAATGAGTTACATTTGCAATTAATCCCATTTCCATGTCATTGGCACATCTGTGAACACAAACACACCCAGACTGATAAGATTTATATCCTCAAATTCTCCAGAGCACTAACGAATCTGGTTAACCAGAAACTTCAGAGCATGTATAAATATGCCAGAGCCATTTCATGGGAAATCCTATCTCAGGGGAAGTAATTTTCAAGGAAAAAAGCTGTGATCACACTTAAAAACTGTAAGAAAGCATACGGCTGAAATTGCAGCTTGTGCATGGCCTGGCTTCCAAAGTCCCAGCCTATCACCCTTGGCCATCAGGGCTTGGCACCTCCTCAAAGCTTGTAAAACTGATGGCTATTTACTCACTTCTGATCCCAGGGCTAGACCGAGGAATATTTTTCATGTGTACACTGCAGACTTGAAGGGAAATCAAGAACATGTGAGAAATTTCACAAGCTCTCAGGAAGTATTTACAAAATACTGCTCAGCTGTGAGCACATGCACACTTGCTGTCCCTTTCACAACCCACATGGAAAGGGGAGGGAAAACCTCTGTGGAAAGGGGAGGAAAAAACTACCACAAAATGTCAACTGCAAACATCAAGTTTGTTGCCCAAATTTTTTTTTTTATCTGGGTGAACTTCACCCTCTTTGCAGGGTTGGATTAGTCAATGCATGCACTAAAAAATTAAGTGACTTGTTGAAGAGTGATGGAAGGTAGGACAGGAAGAGGAGAGAAAGAGAAATAAGGTGTCAGACAAGAAGAGTGTAAGGCAGGAAACTGCCCTCACATATCTAATACTCCACTGCTATTGCTAAATAAAAGGTAGATCCCTCACTCTTCACTTCAATCTGTTTCAAACATCCATACAGCCTCCTACTCCCAGGAGCTGCCACTGATGCATTGAATGTCAGGAAATATACATGGAAGAATAGTAAAGCCAAGGACGACCTGTCAAAGGAACATCTGTCTGTGATGCAACTCTTGGATCTAACATTTTTTAATGCCCCAACAGTTTTGTTGGGACCTTTAATATCCTACAGGCAAGTCTTGCAAGGTGACCCCGTTAAAATCTGGGCCATCTGGGGAAGACAGAATTTGCTGCTTATCCTGCTGACAACATTACTTTCAGCACTGAGTTCTTTCCAATAGAAGTTTTCGTGTCTTTGATACTGTCCACACTCAGGTGAAGGCTTCAGCCTGTATAAGAGAAAGGCAGTAAATAAAAGACCATTCTTTTGTGAGAGGTCCCTGATGACCCAGTGGGAAGTGAGGGCTCCTGCCATTATTTCTGCTACTTTTTACAGATGGATAAAACTCAGAACTCAATACAATGTGCTTTTGGTCCAAATTCAAGCTTGACTGCTCCTATGAGATCATATGAGACTTTCAATTTCTCTCTTACATCTGGCCAGACTGAATTGGCACAGGCTTCCCCCCAGCCTCCCAGGACATCAGATTTTACAGCAAGACAAGTCTGGAGTTGCTGTGTTTGTCTCACAGTTGAGGCTTCTGTTGCTCCTGAACATCTTTGGGGAGGGCTTGGTTTAGTCTCTCTGCATAGGCAATACAGCAGTTTTCTGATGTTCCTGATGTTTTCTAGGTCCTTACACTCCTACTGCCTTCTGAGATTTTCCACAGATTTCTCAGTTCTCTGCCCTCCTGCATTCATCCTCTTCTGCAAAATGTGCCATTAGGGATGATCATCCATGTCCTCACTGCTCCTGAAACAAACCCTTCTGCTCCCCGTTGACCTGATGAGCCACTGTGGGCCTGGGGCTGTTTGCTGCTGCCCCGTGAGCTCCAGTTACCCAAACATTTGGCTCTTCACTTCCCCTGGGATGCAACCCTTGGGATACAGGAATACTATTCTCTGCCCAGTAAACATCAAGAAAGGCATCAATCACTTCACTCCATCCTGCCCCAGCTGGGATTTAGGGACTCTGCATTCATGAGGAGTCCAGACCTGTGCTTTCCAAAATGGTCCATTTTATTAGGAAGCACGATTTTTCAAATGTAGACATGGGCCTCAGAGTCTGGTCTGTCTCCTCTTTCCTTTCTAAGTGTAAGTCTAAATTGGCAATAAGTGTGTCCCAAATGGAAGCTGAGAATGACTCCAACAGACACAGAAGTTCCTGTCTGGACAGAGGAAAATGTGAAGGAATAAGGAGAGGCACCATGTTCATGATTTCCCAGCCCATCAGGATGCTGCACAGCCACCCATTCACCATAACTCAGTGATGGACAGAGGAATATTTAATTTGCATTTTGGAGAAATTCTTGGACAGACAGTTTTCCATCCTGGAAAGAATCCAGCCTTATTTCTTCCCCTCCTCCCTTCCTCTCTCTCGATCCTCCTCTGCCTGCCTGTCCCTGCTGCACCAGACACGCTCTCCTTTCACAGAGTTACTGACCAGAAAATTGCCGAGGGCAGGAGCCCGGGGAGGTGGATAATCCCGCTCCAAGGCTTCCTGCCCGCGTTTACCTCGGCGTGACCCCGGGCTGGCAGCGGCCAGGGAGGCAGGTAGGATGGGAAAGCCATCCCTGACACTCCAGGCTGCTGCAGGCAGCAGGGCAGGATCCTGCCCCTGGACACAGGGAGGAAGAGATTTATGACAACGGAGGAACTCATGTGCCCTCCTCCCCTTGATGAACTTCAAAGTAGGCAAGGGCTGTGACATCACACTTGGTGCAGATTTTCCCAGGGTTTATTCATGGAATTTTGCAAAACAAACCTTATCTGTTGATCTGGAGTCACAGAACTCCTTATCTGACCTTAGGAAAATCCTTTCAGCTGGAGGGGCAGGCGCTGCACCCTCTGCTCCCAGAGGACTCGTTTAACTCTGGATTTAATCTGCTAATGAGGCCTGCCCCGGGGTCGGAGGGGAGTCAGAGGGAAAGGTTTTGCTGCTGTTGGACTAAGGCTCGGCTGTCTAACAGAGACCTGCACTGGCTTCGTGCCAAAAGCCCCGGTCCTGACAGCAGGGCCAAAGCCTGACTTTCACCATAACTCTTCAGAAAGAGTTATGCTTCTGACCACCGCAAAATCAGATAAAGCCACTAATTTAAATAAACTGGTCTAGACTGAAGCTGCTATCAACCACAATATAAACACATGATCAATGCTCCCAGAGACTGAAGGATATTACTAGTGCAGGACACAAGCTCAGAGCTAACTTTACATCATTTACAAGGCTAGTTAACTTGTTCAGTCCGATTTTACTGCTAGCACAATTCAAGAACAGCAGCCAAAGGAATGTTGCCCTTTTACACTGTCAATTATTTTGGCACTGTACCTTCAGCAAACCCCCTGTGCTAGAATTTCTGCCTCTAGTGAGCTGGAGCAGTACTGAAAACGTGTCCTACCACAATTGCACTCCTGACACCAAACATCTGCTACATCTAGACACTCCCCTTGGGTTATCTGGGTTGTATTTGAGTAAAGAACTGTTCACTCTTGGTCTTTCACAGCACAAGGTGGGTTGTGATTAGCAGATACAGCTTCCATTCTGAAAGCTTCTCCATTTTACGATTCATGAAGCAATTCTCTGATATAATCTGAAAACACTGAAAGATTAAAGTGTTGCAGAGAGACACGAATGCCCTTCCTGCCTGATCTCATTATTGCTGCCTCCACAAATCAACCACAACTCCCAGCCCCAGATCAGCAGAGATAGGAAGTAGTTGGTAGGTCAACACATTTCATTCCCCCTTTCAACCTCCTTCCTAGTCCAGTGGAACAAAAGTTGCTCTGTGTGAGCTGGTATCTGTAATTGCACAGACCTTTGTTCAAACACAGAAAGCCTTTCTGCGCCCAACACTCAGTTCCTGCATACTTTTAGGAAGTACAAAGTGTAGATAATCCACTGAAGTATGCCAGTCTTATCCCCCTATATTTACAAAGCCTGGTAGTACTAACTCACAGTCTGTCCTCCGAAGAAATGCATTCCACTGTGTCCCATAATCCTGGCAGAGTTTTGCATATCGTGAGAAAGGGAAGCTAAATCCCACAGCCTCAAAAGCTCCACGTCTTTCGCCTGTCAATGGCAGAAGGGTTTTCTCCTCCACCCCTTCCCCTCTCTTGGCCCCAGGCAAAGGCAGACAAGTTCTTTCAGGAGTTCTCCATGGGAGAGGCAGCTACAGGCTGGTTACTGGAAGATGGAAAGGTGTGGCCCTGCAGTGTGAAAAGCCAATCTTCTCTTTAGAAAGGAAAAAAAAAAAGAATCTTGTGATGCCTGAAGTAGGTCAAAATACTTAACCCAGCCCGTTAGTGACACTTGTATAAAGGTAAGCAAACAAAACAGGCCAGTGGCGAATTTCTCTCAGTTCCCACAGCAAACAGCAAAACTGTAAGGGACAGGTATGAGAAAGGTTGCATGTTAACGTGGAGAATCATGAGACTAAGCCTATGTATCTATTTTACACACAAGCTTTTCTAGATTATTATTTAGCAGTTGTAAAGCCTGTTAGAATTGAATTTAAATTTAATCCTGCCACCCTGGTAAACACAAACCACAGACTTTATTAAAACCTGCTTAAGTCCAGGAGTAACATACAGTAATGAGACTAAAAGTTAGGGCTAAAGAGACTTCAGAAGGAGACTAAAAGAGTGAATTCCAATCCTTTTAGTCTAGAGTCAGAACTTTTATTAGTTTATATGTTGACTTAGCACTCAATGGGATTAACATTATTCACCTAAACAACAGTCAGTTCCAGTTGTACCCCAGCCATCCTTTTTTTCCCTCTGAAAGAAACCAAACAGCACCTAAAAAATCACAGAGGAATATGTCAACACCTGCCTGCTGTTCAAGAGAGGCCTTCCTTGGAAAGAAAATGTGTGATTTTCTGTGTGCACACAGGCGTTTAAGACCAGCTCCCCCAAAAGAAGGGAACAAATGCCCACTGTTCTCACAGTCAGGACTATGTAAGGACAGGTGGCCCCATGCTGACTTTTTTTTTTTTTTTTCCCAGTGTTTTTTTTCCAATTGCTTTCGTCTGCAGCACGAACTGCGACTCCAGACTGCCTTGGGAGCAACTCTTCCCAGCTCTGCTGAGAGCAGCGGAGGAAGGGGAAGGGTGAGGGTTGTTTGCAAGGAGAGGTCAGGCAGGAGTCAGCCTTTACAATCCCATTAACGCTGGGACAGGGTCAAACCGAGTGCACGTTCCAACAAAAAAGCACCAAGTGGCCACAAGCTGCCACCCTGGAACGTCCCTGGAAGCATCTGCGGGGGGGGAAAAAAAAAGGACAGACTTTTTTTAATGGTGAATGTCTTGCCACACCATGTGTGAGAAGCGGCCGCTGCTCCAGGGATCCAAAGCACACAAAGAAATATCCCGCAGTAAAATTCTCCGGCTGCAAAGCAGGAAGAAGTGGGGTATCTGGGGGTGGGGAGAGGGGTTAGAACAGTTCTGTATTTGAGGTAAGGCTTTGGAGACATCCACCAATAGAAATATAATACTCCACCCTGCAAAAATAACTAGTGTGCTGCTGCCGCCTCCGTTTGCTTGGCATGGCATCCCTATAATCCAGATTCCTATAAAAATGTCCACAGAGATCTCAGGAAATTGTGGGGAGGGTAAATATGCAGGTGCAGAAAGCCCTTTTGTCCTGCAAGCTCACCAGACAAGACAAAGGGATAGAAAGTCAGTAAATAACATTTCAAAGGGGAAAAGGAGATTTCTGCCATGGCCCGACAGGACATTTCAGCATCACTGAAGGTTAGCTGTGTGCACATTTTTCTTCCAAAATGCTGCATTATTATTTTTACTTATTGCATCTAAATCCTCCAGGTAAAGAACCTGTGGCAGGTTAAATGTTCATGTAAGAGAGTTAAACACTTACTACAATGCAAAGTTATGTCTACACTGAACAGTAACTGTTCTTGGAAAGCTAAAAATTCCAAAAGTTAGATTACAAGGTAATGTTAGGAGAAAAGGATGTGCAATTTAAAAGTGGCTCCAATACTGTATTATTTCATTTGACTGGGCAAAACTGCCCACAAATTGCCTCTTCAACCAACAATTAACTGAAAAGTCTGCTACTTCTTAACTAACAAAATGGAAAAACCTGGCAATATAAATGTATGTAAAAGAAGAATTAAAGAGCCCTGGGTGCCAGTTGAAGTGGATTCTTCTAAACCAAAAGTAGAGTTTGCCTTTCTATTTCTGAGATGAATTCTGTAGCAGAGCAGCCTAACCTGGAAATGCTGATTTTAACTTCCAGTGGAGAGGGCTGGCCACTGCATCCATCCCCCCAGGGACAGCACTGACTCCTAGGCTAGACCCTGCACAGCTTAGAGAAGCATTAGTTATGCTGCATTACCACTTTAAAGAATTGTCAGCTTTAATTCAGAGCACCTTCAGTTTTGCTCTAAGCTAAATCATGATGAGCAATTCACCAGCACTTCACTTATTTTGGAGGAATACATAAAAATTCTCTACAAGCTCTATAAAAATAAAAAAAAAATAGATTTATCAATTAGATGCTATACATTACTGAAAAGAAAAACTAGGGAAGGGTTTAAATTTGTTAAGCTGGGAGAAAGTCTGCAACAAAAACAGCCATGGAAATCTAAGGGTGAATAATGTTTCCAATGCTGTCACTATAAACTGCCCTCCAGAAAGGGCTAAAATATGCTCCAGATCATCCATGTACATAATAAGATGCAGCTCTTGACTGAAAAAATAACTTCTTCTGTGAGGCTACTGGAGAAGTATTGGAGTTAAAATAGCCTGCCTTAAATTTGTGTATAAACTGAACACCAACAACTGCTCCAGACAAGCCTTTCTCTGCCTCCAGAAAAAGAGAACTGCTACCATTTTCAAACCATATAAAAGCTGTCAAAAGGTGCCTTTCTTGTAAGAATTTTAGTCAAAGAAATGAAAGGCACTGCTTAGAAGAAAGCTTCAATATTGAAATGCTTAACTGGTTGCCTATCTTTTCATGTGCTTTTCAAAATGTTATTTTTTTAATGGTGGCTGTTGCTATGCAACAGGGCAGAATCTCTAAAATCTATTCACGAGTTGTACAAATGGCAGTTTTCAGGACATATTTAACTCTCTCAATCTATTAAGTCAAAGAAGGAGGATGGAAATCAGAGGACTGTAAGGTCCCAGAGCACAACCCCCTCCTGCCCAGGGGTACAGCATGGCTTAAAAAGGGTCTTTCACTGATTATACAACATTTTTCAATACACTGTTAAGATAAAGTAACGATCTTTCTTTCAAAAAATGTGAAAAACAGCACAGCTTTGGTTAAATAAAATGATATCTAAATGCAGAAACAAAAGTATATATATGTTTATTACTTTCACCCCAAAATGATCAAAGCAATTCAAATTCAGATTCTGCCATAATGGTAGTTATTCAAACAAGAGGGGCTGGTCAGGCAGTCACAAATCCAGCTTTAGCATATTCCTAACTTGCAGCTGCCTGGAACTCACCATCCTTTGGATGTGACTGCATGCTTTTCAGGCCACTGCAATGCAAAATGAAGTTAATTCACTTCAAAGTGAACATAAAATCAATTAAGTTATCACAGAACATGAGACAAACCTGACCTCCCAATAAAGTAAACTATATAAAGTAACCTGGTCAGTAACTGAGTAACTGCTGAGGGGCAGAAATAGAATATTGAGGCACAGTAATTCTCAGTGTGTTCTAAGGTAGTCACAAGCACAGCTCTTTGCCTGAAGGGTTCCCTCCCCTCCCTGCCAGCAGCTTCAGAGCATTGGGGATCTGGAAACTGCTCCAAGAAAGTCTGTGAAATTTAGCCCTAAAAAAACAGGCCTATTTTTGGTTGACTCACATTCACTTTTTGCTTCCACTGAAATAAAAGTGACAAACCCAAGTGAAGTAATGGCCTGAAGGACAGCAATCCCCACGTGCAGCAGTGGGGGATCTGGGATGGATTGTCAGTGTTGGAATTGCACTAAGAAACCTAGATCCTGAAACAAATAACACCACTTGGCCTAAATCTGAGACTCAAATGCAAACCAAAAGTGTTTTAACTGTTTTTATTGACTCCATTGGCTAAAGAAACCATTCTAACTTCATCCCAAATTTATCAGCTCCCTCTGAGATGAATCTTTTTTCAGTCTGTAACATCATTCTGTTTACTTAGTGTGTTTACAATTTCAAAAACAACATGAAAATGTGTAGTTTATAATTTTATATATTTTATAAACATAATTTATTTTCGGTGGTTAAAAATTTTCTATCTCTTACTGTCCCTTTCACGTCAGTGAGAAAGAGAAGCTAAAATCCCTTTATAGATGTAAGATGCTCTTCTAAATTTCTGGTTTTGCACAAATGCTGGACTAAGATGAGACAGTGTCAGTGGTCAAAGGCACCAGGAAAGCTCAGTGAGAGCTGTAAACAAGTGCAGTGATGTCAGGAGGAGCTGGCTGACCCACTGCTGAACTCTGGCTCTGAAGGACATGCAAAGTGCCAGATCCTTTTCCCACACATGTGTGTGCACACACACACACACATCCCCCTCCTTTCATCAGGAAAGGTGTCACAGAACAATCTGCCACAGTTGCACATCATCATCCAGGAAACAGACCCTGGAAGCCCTTCTGATGGCTAAAGACTTTGCTTTTGAAGAGACAAACCTACTTCCACACAGCACGGACAGTGGTCTCTCAGGGGCCTGGATTACAAACCAGTAACAAGAAGCAGAAAGCTACAGCATTGCACAACCAGCACATCCCAAACCCAGAATCAAACAGCTTGGTTCAGTGAGGCAGGACTCCTGCATTTCCCAAGGGCCTTGGAAACATTCTGACATAATTCCTGATCAGCTCACTGTGGCCAGAGCCAGCCCTGAACTGTTACCATTTGGGAAAGAAGCACTTGTACCTGCTGGATGTCTTTAATATCCCACTTGGAAGCGTGACCTCGTGTCCTTAAGGCTGAGTCTGTCCTCACAGGGAAGGTTTTTTAGGAGCTGGGAACAGGGAATTTGAGGTTGTAGCCAACATCAAACCAAGCTGCTGAAAGGGGGTGTCAGGATTTTCCATTCCCTCTCCACCAAGCTTTGCTCAGGGAAGTGCTGATCAGAGACAAGCTGTCTGTGTTTACTGCCAGCAAGGAGACTGAAATGACAGATCGAAGACAAATACTAATTTAATGTTCATGCAGAAAATATCTGAGTGCTCATTGTTATTGCTGATCCATTCTGTTCAAGAGCATGGAAAGACAAACTGCTCAGTGTCTTTACAGCAACACTCTTCACTCCCATAATTTAGGCCTGGAATATCTGAGTTTTTTCTTGAGGTCCAGTAAAAAAGATTACCTAAGAATTTCTGCTTTCAGGTAAAGTGGTGCAATTTTGTCAGATCTTCGGGCATAACGAAAATCTTGGGTGATTCAAAGGGGAAATAGAAAAAACCCCAATTATAAGCACATAAAAGATCATGGTTTGTGTGGTGACTGTTGTCTTCTAAATGTAGGCCTGGCCATAAAGGAGACATTTGCTCCTTAGTGGATATTCTAAGAAACACTGAAGGAAGATCTTCAGTGCCTGAAGTTTGACTTTCTGATACAGGCCAGCCCTCACAGAAGTTTTGACAGCAGAATTCAGTCCAGGACTTACTGGGAAAGAGGACCCACCAAAATGACAAAGAGTACCCATGAATACATCTATGCTGCCCAAGAGAAGGGAAGATGACTGAATGAGAAGTCAAGTTTGACTCCATTTACATCTATTTTAAATGGCTCTTTCACTAAGATAAGGGAAGAAATATATTATTAGACAGCTCACACCAACTGCCACCCCACCTTCATAAACAATCTTTCTAATCTGTAGCTAAAACTGTGTCATGTTACAGGATAATCACAGTGTCTTTCCAGGCATCACTTTTATACCACCTCAAAATATGTATAATTTTATGTTGGTTAAGTGTACTCAGAGGTACAACTGTCACACTGAGAGCCAGGTTTACCTCACAGGCACACACCTAAAGCACAACTGATTCAGCAGAGCTACATTTGTGCTTTCAAACATGATTTTATTGCCATAAATGGAGCACTGACACATTTGCTCAAGCAGTGTTGAGACAACAGAAATCTCTATGCTAACCAAAACAAATAAGCTTTGCAGCACTGCAGTCAATAAATTGTAATTAAGAAGGTGGCAACATAAGGGTGGCTGTCCACAAAATCCCATTGTAATTATGCATAGTTTATGGCTAAACTAATGGGATGAACAATTTAAATTAATTACAAACTCTGCCAAGGTACCCATCTATTCCCAAGTCTATTAATTAGAATCAATTTAATCCCCACTGGGATAAAGGTCAAACAACATGTATTTGACCCTTTTCTCCTGGCGTCAGTGTTATCAGCCAACGGATCTGGCAGTGCCTGGGTCTGACTTGTTTGACTCTTCAGGATGTTGACAGGATGCTTTGAAGAACAGAATCTGGGCCCAGCTAAAAAAAAAATCTAATAATTTCTGCTCTATATTCCTGATAAGCATGGGTTTAAAAATGTAAGAGCTTGTTCTCTCTCGGTGGTCAGCTCTGAAGCTGCAGTTCTCTGTCTTCTTGAAGGGTTTTTCTTTTCAGTCTCCCTTTCCTGCAGAAAACCTTGAAGCAGCAATTGTGTTAGATTTGTGTCTTCAATGTGGGACAGGGACCAAAGTGAAATTGAACACTAAACACTAACTAGCATTTGTCAGAGGATTTTAAAACAAATACTCAAACTTCTACTCGATACTTAAATACTCAATAACTAGTAGCTGACATTTTCAAACTGCCCAGAAGGAAAGATACCAAATTTCTAGACCCTTGTCCAATTTTATGGGAAGGAAATCACGAGAACTGTTACCTTTTTTCCTTCTCCCCATCACTCTTGTAGAATTAATTAACCAACTGCTTCTGTGAACTTCATCATTTTCATCTATTTGTCCTTTTTTTTTTTAAATTGCCTTAATACTTTCATTCCTCTCAGGTTACTGTCAGGCCAAGTTCCTGGTCTTTGCTCTGGCAGTTTGATGTAAAACCAGATAGTTCTTGATATGCTGACTTTGAATGCTGCTGATCTCTTTGAGAAATGGAATTCAGAGGCTATTCAGAGTTTTCTAAGTTCCTCCTATATAATTTTACAATCCACTGCATAGTATCACCCTAATAAAGCAGGTTTCCACAGCAGGCTTAATAATAATAAAATCTTTGATTCCTTTAAAATGTTTTAATCAAATGCTTAGGACTGTATGCACGGATTATGGTCAGTCTTAAAGCAAATTGGTGTGCCTGGCTAATTAAATTAGACATTAGCTCAACAGCATGTTTGCTTCTTTTATAATGCAGTAAAAACTACCTACAGTGCTTCAGATGGAAATAGTTGCACAAATGTGAGACGTTTTCCTAGCCTGTGCCAGAGCCATGACATAAATGCAACATAAATACAGAGCAGCACTTTTACAAGTCACTGTAGGTGATGAAACGACGCAAATAAAATAGGGATGAATCACTTCAGATAAGTGGCGTGAAACATCATAGCCCAAAACCTTCCTGTCAGCCTTGAAGTTCAGAAAATCCACCTTTTTCCTTCCTGTGGTACAAATAACACCGAGAATCAGACTATGGTTGAGACTCTGGACCTCTGGATGTCCTCTGGTCCAACCCCCTGCTCAAGATCAAATACCTCATCTACTGCTTTGACCAGGTCAGCTCATTTTGAATTTCACTGCCTCTTCCTCCAGCTTGCCAGACCTGAGCCTCTGTTTTCACTTTCAAAGTATTCACTTTCACTGTACCCATACTCCTATCACCTTTCATTTAGCATCAGGCCTTCTACTGCAGCCTTTACCTCCCAGCATTAATTTTTAAAACAACCTGTCTGTTTTCTACCACACTTCCTTCACCGCTCTAAATATTCTTCAAAACTCTTTAGGGTTGCTTTTCAAACCCCACCTTAAAACTTCCATTGCTGTGATGCCTCCCCCAAAACTTTAAACTGGCTAAACTAGTGGTGCTGCAGTCTCTGGCTTTAATCAGCAGAGAGTTCTGTACTGGTACTCATTGTCGCCTTTTGGTTTTTATCTCCACTGTCACAATTATTTATTTTATCCCTGCCAACCCTGAGGCCAGCATCATCTTTTGCTGTTGTTCTTATAGAGCACATTTAGTATCTTTATGCTAAACAGTTTTTGGTGTGAAGTCAGTTTTTGAGGCACTGCAATGACATTAATATATAACCTCATCTTTAAAACTTCAAGATTTTTTACAGCATTGGCACAGTCCTTCTATTTAGTGGGAAGCCTCATTTAACTGCCTTGATGCCAGACCTTCAGCATATTAAAAAGTGCTGGATCTTGGTGTGCCAACACAGCATGGTCTCATTGGGACAATATTTTCTCATGACATCACCGAATCTTGATGGGAGATGACAAGACTGTAACTCTGCAAGTTCCACTTAGTGTTAACATTATTTATTCTCCTTACAACATACCCAGCAACAAAAGACAGGTATGTTCCAAATTATAAGTTAAAACAGCTCCAGCCCAAGCTGCTTCACAGACACCAAAGATCTGAGAGCTGATAAATCCTGGTGGTGCCTGCCAGGCAGAGACACTTATTCAGCATGTTATTCCAACTGCTGGCCTTGGCACCAGCACCCAGCACAGGCTTCATGCCATCACAGCCTGGGACTCCAAACAAGGGCTCTTCTGCCCATCCTTAAATCCAACCAACAAAGTAGGGAGCTGCCAACAGGAAGCCATGAAATAAAGCTGCCATCAGGATGTAATCTTTGGAGAAATAAAGCCTTTCTGGAGACCCAATCAGATCTGTGCTCTCATAATTTACCACAAGTTTCAAATTAATGTATTATTTTGCATGACATGGAAAAACATTCACTCCCCAGCTCTTCTCATGTACTTCTGGTTGCTGATAAGTTGTGACATGTTCTAATAGTTCACTGTAAGATTAAGTGCTTAAATTTAAGGAAGATTAAAGTAACCATCATTTAACATATCCCTGAAGCTGCTGCATTCCTATGGTGGCTTCTTTCCAACCACACACACAACAGGCCAGATTAATCACTTACAACCTCATATTTGCACTACAGGTAAATATTCTCATGACACTGAAATATCTACAGCACAGAAAATGTGCACTTTCCTTTTAGATTACATTATCCTGTTCCCACAATGTCAGACTGCCTTTTCCAAATGGACACTTACTTTTCTGCATTTCAAAATGACTGCACAGAAATCCATTAGACACATGGGCTGTATGTCATTGTGGTACCACCACAGGGCAGGAAAAGCATTCACAGTGGGGACAGATGCTCACCTGGCAACAGTTTCTTAGCACTGAAATCTAAATATATATGTGTATAAATTTTACACTGAGTCTTTTAAAACCAGGCCAAATTAAATGCAGTGCACCACATTGGCATATTGCACTAGGTAATGTACATCAGAACTGTGTCCATTTCTTTTATAAACCTAATTTTAAAGCCTTTCTGGTTTCATTATATTAGGTCATGATGCTTGTTAAAAACAAGTAGAAGGTGATTAATCAGATTCTGAGGAAAATCAGGTCCCTCTCAGCTCTGAAAGCCTGTCATTTTAAACTAGCTCTTTTCCTTCTATCAGGAGTAATGTTCTCTGGGATGGCCAGATCAGGTCTAGTCATGTTGTGAGCTGAGAAGGAATGAATGTGTCAGAAAACAGTTATTACTTGCAGAACAAAAGTGTCTCCTTGACAACTGGCCCAGCAGAGTGGATTTTAAAGCTGACAGAAGCAGAAGGGCTTGCTAGGATTCCTGCAGGGATCTCATGCCTTCCCATCCCTTCCCCACTCCCCCAGCACATGGTCAGGAATTTATACACCTTTGTACATTACCAAAGAAAGGTTTCTAGGTTTGGAATGCTACAGCTCATCTGGATAAGTCTGGGACATGTTCCCATTCCTGTGCACCAGGAATTTGATGCCAGGCAAGAGATACTCCAATGCAGTTTAGCAAGACTCTTCTACAGGCTCTGGAAGTGCAACTAGAGATGAATGTTGGAGAGTGACTGATATTTTAAGACACTCTGGAATAAGAACTCTTACTGAATCCATGGGAGACACTCATAGCTTTTGTCCTGCACCTCAAAAAAAGGTCCCAGCTCTGAAACAGCAGCAGTGACTGTCTCTCTTGCCCTCACTTCAGGAGATCAGTGTTAATTTAACATCCAGCTCTACTCACAGTGCAGCTAATCCTTGACTACACAGCATTGGCATATGTTATAAATAAACTTTTAGAGGGTATATACTAATTCATGTGAATCAGGACAATAATACAGGGGCCATTCACTTAAGAGTTGGACTCAATGATCCTTGTGGGGCCCCTTCCAACTCAGAGTATTCTGTGAAATCTGTGAAATAACATGGCAATGTGATTCATAAAGACCAAAACAAAATATTCATAGACCTACAGATGCAATTTGTGTGAGAGGAGTGTGCCATTGATAAACTCATCTCAAAACTCTTTCAGATTTTCCATTACCGGGAATACAAGGCTAAGTTCTAAGACCCAACACCATTTTTTTTTACATTACCTCTCTCCAATACTCTCAGCCTAAACACAAAATAGCCTCAAATCTCACTCAGCTAAACCCCTCCAATTATAAAAGGCTTTCAAGCACTTGTAATTCCCCTGAGGTTTCCCCTGAGTTCTGTTAGAGAAAGTGAAACACTGAGGGAAACTCCAGGTTCCAGCAGCAGTGTGGGCTTGCAAAGCTCTCATCCATCCCTTCCTTGGTGCTACTTCCTCCCTCAACTTCTTCCCATCCCAACTGTTACTGAACTGAAAGAGGACAGCACAACCAAATGACAAGAAATCTTCCAAAATGCAGACACTGAGGCCCAGCTTTGAAAAATGTGAAAATACCAATGGAAAGAACAGTGGAGATTTCAAGGCTGTTGGGTTTTTCTGGAAAGGCCCTAGAAACTCTTCTGAAGTCACTGTCAGATAAACAAGAATACTAAATTGCATACTAGAGTTGGGGAATCTGTTTCTGCCCTATCATTAAGATCTTTTTCAGTTACTTTGTTGACATTTAGCAATGCAAATGCCTAAGAACCAAGCATCCCTTTCCTGTTCAATCACACCTCAAATTAGATCATCTGTCAAAAAGTAAATTAAAACGACAAGGAAAGTTTTTAGAGATCAAGGTTTTCTAAAAGAAAACGTAACAAAGAGCAAGACATACAAAAGACACAGGAATCAAAACTTCTTCACTAGAGACCATCAAAACCAGGGCTGACAACTTCCTGGCAAAGGCACTATAATGAAACTTCTGCAGGAAGAGCAAATGGCTTTGAGGAAACCAGGCACAGTTTCCCATTCTACTGAGCAGTGAATGAACCCATTCAGCCCCTACACCCCCTGACTGCTCACATCTGCAGAGGGCTGTTCTCCAACACCAGAAATACTGTTCAAAGGGGCCAGTCTTCCCAATATTAACTGTATTATACAGTACAGTCTTTGCAAAACACTGTTAGGCTTTGGAAGTGGATTTTTATTTCATAGGCATTAAATCATAAACTCATAAAAGTCTCTCCTTCTCCCATTTCATTAACACAGACGTTCTCTGCCATTTTGGCTCACCAGAATATCAACAGCTATGAGCCTTGACAGAGCTACCAGTGTGTGAGACTGAGGCAGAGGTGATGCTTCATTGACCAAATACTTTTAAGGTACAATCAAATTCTCAAGAGTTAAAGCAACCAACAGTGAAGAGTTTGAATTTTGCAAGCAGCCAAGAAGAGACTGAAATCAGAAAGTTAATTTCTCCAGCAATTCAGCCACAGCAAAGTAGCTTCTCAGCCAGCACTTATGAATCTGGACACATCTCTGGAAGTTGGATTACAACACTTGAGCACTTCCGGAGAAAAGTCAGTGCTGTTCATCCCTCATAATAACACTAACATGTCCTGGATCATCTGTAACCACTTCATCCCAGCATACAGCTCATTTACACGCTCTTGGCTTTTTCCAGAAGTGCTCCAGGAAGCATTTCAATACACAGTGCCTCCCAGGACCAAGTAGCTCTTGACAACTACTTCAAATTACAAATGGAGTATGGATCCTTTGACCTCTCAGTGTACACCTGAACAGGAATGATCTGATGACTGAAGTCTCTCATTGCCTAAAAATTGCTGGCAGTCTTAATTGAAAAAAAACCAGAACATACACTTTTGAAACTGCAAATAGAACTGGCACTGCTTTGTGCCCTTATTGGCCATTTCTTTGGAGAGGCCAACAAATAACTGTGAGAAAAGAAACATCACTTGAGTAGGAAATGTCTCCTAGACATTTACCTAAGTCACATTTGGGGCACAATGGCAGAGCAATGGGGGTAAAGAATGGGAATCAGGATGGATTGACAAGATCATGCCCAAGAGATTTCCATTCCACTAGATTGAGAATTTTAGTCTCCATGCTCATCAATCAAGCACAAGATATTGTATTTCCATTTGCATGAACCCTTTGGGGATTTATTTCTTGTCATCTTCATAGCTTTAAAAGCAAGATCAAATTTTACCGTAGAGGACTTGCAGATGTGACAATTCATAATCCTGTGAAACACAACATTTGCCACCTTGCGTGAAAACGGCTCCGATGCAGCTCACTTGTGAGCAACAAAACCAGCCTCTGAAACTGAGTTTAAGATGAAATGCCATCCAGTCTAATTACCAGAGAAGTTTCATATCCTCACAGTCCCAACTAACTTATCTTCCTGAAGATTCTAATCTCAAAAATATGGTTATATATCGCCGCCTACCTCCAAAACCCCGCCACTATGTCTGTGTGCACAGGCTCTGGGAGCACTTGGTCAGGACAGGCTGCACACCCTCCACCAGGACCTGAGCCCGTGGCACTGCTGCCAACCACCTCCATGCCATGCTGGGCTTGGCCCCAGAGTTCCACACCTTCCCTGGAAGTCTTTTTCTAAACTTGGAATAAGGTGACTACACTATCTGATAATCAGAACCCGCTCTTATTTATTATGATCAATAATTCAAGCTTTGCATATTATTGTAAGACAGCTAACAGTGTAAAAAGAGAAAACCAGTCAATTTTCACAAGCCTTATCAAAAGACGACTTGCTAGACACTGCAAGCCTTTTTCATTTCTTTTTGATTGTCAAAGGCAAAGTGTAAAATTGAACAGGAGTGCCAAGCAGAAAGTTGTGCATGGTACATGGTGACAGCATAAAATCCACTAATTTAGGGTTGAGCACAGAAGCAGGAAAGAAATGAAATCTCAGAACAAAGGGAATGGAAACTACCACATGCAGGTAAAATTGGCATTAAAACTGCTAAGGATAATAAGCCAACTTTGGTGCTCTCACCATAGGCTGACAGGCAGTGCCAGTACCAGGGGGATCAGAGCTTACTGAGGGCCATATGTGACTGACTGGACACCATGATGTAACTGAAAAGAAAATCTAATTCAAGTTGAGTCAATGCAAAGACAAACACCTTGATGATACACATAAAAACACCCCAAAAGGCAAAATACCCCGAAGTTCTAACCAGTAACCAGCAACACAGAGCATTTCAGAACATCATATGAGACAAGTAAAAAGGTTCCCAATGATTATTCTCATGTATTCTTTCTTTGTACAATACGTAGAGATTTTGCAGATAGGACATATAGACAGAATACAGTCTGTGTCTGTTTACAGTAATTCCATCCTCAGCTCTCTCTCTAACAGCCCTGTCTCCTTTTGGCCCCGGTCCCCTGGTTCCTCAGGGCCATTGTTCAGCTCCCAGCTCAACTGCAGCAAACAGCTCTTAAATGTGCTGTAGAAATGGTAGCACTTTAATGCCAGAGCTCAGCATAGCAACCAGCCTCTCTAAATAAATAAATAACGAAGCCTGGTATTCCAACAGATAATATAAATACACTTTCAGCAAATTTCTTGGGTCCAAAGGTCAGTCAACTTGTTTGCTCTGACTCCCAGAATGTGTAAATCTCAACATGATGTTTAAACACAAACACAGACAAACATCAAAGTTCAATGCTGACATATTTTACACCTCGGAGTTCCATGCCAGAATAGCTCTGCACCACACAGAGAAAACTGTAATGCATGTGTAAGGAAGTGACAAAACACTATCCTGAACTAAATCCAAATTTTTTTCTTTAAATAGCCTCTCATTCTGTATTTTTCCTCTTCTTTCTTCTCTATTTACTCTCATTCATCCTCTCACACAGAGAAGTATTTGTGCAGCTGTCTAATTTCACCAGTTCTCTCCTTAATTACCAATAAAAGGGGAGATGAAACTTTCCATCCTAAGACTCATTTCAGGGATGTGTGTTTCTGTATCCCTGACTGATTCACACATAGGGAATGTATCTGTACTAACAAAACCACAATATTTCAAGGTAAACCACCAGTTCCTGAGCAAGGGAATGGACCCACCAGCTACACTGGCACTTCTGGGCTGCTGTGCAGAGCAGCCTCTCTCCTAAAGGAAATGTGTAAATAATCCCACAGCTTCCACTCAAGGTGTGCTCTTCTTGCCAGGTGCTCATTCATCTTCTCCTTGAACAGCTCTGGGCTGTCCAAAAGTGAAATACAAGGGACTTCAAGAAGCCCAAGAAATTAATTTCACAAATGGAAATCCACAAGGGTGAAAGGGAAAACTTCTCCCCTCTGACCCAGAGCCACCTGCCCCTCTCCTCTGGGGTGATATGCCTGGATATGATCCTGACAGATGAGGACTCACTGTACACAATCCCCATGCCCAGCAGTGCCAGGAAGCAGCCCAGGAAACAGCAATGGAAATGAGCACTGGTTACATGCATAGGAATTGCTCAGCTCTCCTTCCCCTGCCACAGAAAACCTGGACTGAGGCGAAAAGCTCTCCTCTGTCAGCAGAGGGATTCACGAGGGGGACCTTTCTCACCACCGCGTTTTCAGGGATGGGATGGGGAAAGGCAGGATGAAGGGAAGGAGGAGTGGGCAACTTCGGAAACGTAACTGATGTCATGACTCAGTTCTGCAAAATGAGAGCCTCTCTCACCTTTTTCAAGCGATCCCACCAATCCCACCTCGAGGTGGGGGAACGGGGCTGCCGGGCAGAGCAGCAGGTGGGTGCTCCCCCTCCCCTCCCTGCTCACCTTCTTGACTCCTCTCCTGGCGAATTCCCGGGCCAGGTGCCGGCCGATGCCTCGGCCCCCGCCGGTGACCAGCACGTTCTCCCGGGACAGGTCTCGCAGCTTGGGTGGCAGCACCAGGCACACGGCAGCTTTCACCACCAGATACACCATCTGCACCGGGAACAGCAGCAGGGCGCCCAGCCACTTCCAGATCATCCTCTTCTCCCAGGCAAAGTTCTCTTCCAAACCTCCACAAAACCAAGGTGACAGAGAAAGAAAAGCAATACCCTTCGTGCAGCCCCAGATGGGTGACAAGTCTTCAACCCCCTTCCAAAACTTGGGGGCAAGAGGTTCTTGGACTGGAAAAATCCTTCTCTTCCCCTAAAAAAAAATGGGGGTAGGAGTAAAGTAGTGCAGAAGATCAAGTCACTCCCCTGTTTCTTGATCGGTGTCCTCTGGGATTGTCACACGCAGGTAAAACTGCTTCCTTGCTTTTTAACTGGAAAGCTTTTTTTTTTAATTAAAAGAGAGAAAAAAAAATACTAAAATGAAAAGTAACCATACATCCCTCCGCTGCAAAGACCCACATAAAAATCCAGCATCCAAACGAAAGGTTTTTATATTTAGAAAAATAAAATAAAGCAGCCTATGTCTCCAAATTTCAGCCTGCAGTGCCTTCCAGGCAGCTCATTTCTATTCTTAGACTCAGGAAATTGCTTAAATAAGACAGAATTACCAGGACCTTCTTTTTAAGAAAGGCTCTATTCAGGGTGAGGTTGTTGTTTTTGTTTTAGTATCTACAAATATCTACAGACGTTCTATCCTGAGCCGGTCTCAAAGGTTGAGCTGGTCACTGCCTCTCTCTGCCCCCTCTCCCGGTTTTTTCACTTGGAGTGTCTGATCACAGAGCAGGAATTACGCCGTGCACTAGTTCAGCTCCGGCTCTTACTCATTTCTGCCTATTGCCGTCTCTGCCGCTCAGGGCCGCGGCGCTGGGGAGGTTTTATACCCCATTAATCCTGATTGACAGTTAAAGTGTCGGGGCGATTTCACTACTGTTCCTGGGAGTGGCTGCTGCTCTGCCCTCCCCCGCCGGCCGCCGCCGCCGCGCCACGAACTCGCTGCGGCTCGGCGGGTGCTGCGAGCGCGGCCAGCAGGGCCACCTGCGGGTACTCCGGGCTTGCTGCGGGCACCCGGGGCCAGCAGGGCCACCTGCGGGTACTCCGGGCTTGCTGCGGGCACCCGGGGCCAGCAGGGCCACCTGCGGGCACCCTGGGCTTGCTGGGGCCAGCTGGAGGCACATTGGGCTTGCTGTGGGCACCCTGGGCCACCTGCGGGGACCCTGGGCATGCTGTGAGCACACCGGGCTTGCTGCAGGCACTCTGGGCCACCTGTGGGCATGGGGGGCAAACTGTGGGCACATTGGGCTCGCTGTGGGCAAGCTGGGCTCGTGCCGTGTTGGACTTGCTGTATGCCGTGCTGGGCTCCTGTCATGCTGGGCTAGCTGTGTACCACTCTGGGTTTGCTCCATGTTGCCTTGGGCTCACTGCATGCCACGCTGGGCTCATGCTGTGCTGGGTTTGTGCCACACTGGACATGTGCCACTCTGAGCTTGTGCCACCTGGGGCTCTCTGCAGGAACCAAAGCCCTCTGTCACCAAGCCAGGCAGCCCCTGCCTCCTCCCTCACCTACGTGCACCAGGCAGGTGCCCCAGTCTGACCTGAGCCCAGGGGAAAGCAGGTCCAGGAAGATTCAGAGCTAAGGCTGAGTTCAAGGGAGCCATCTGTGCCACATGGGGCTTTGACAGGGAGCTGCTTGCCCAAGATCAGTTGGTATGTGGAGGGCAAAGCAGCCTGCAGCCCTGGATCGCCAGCTGAACCCAGCCTAGGCTGATAATCATCAATATCTAATACCACTGGACCAGTGTTTTTCTGGATAACGTGACACCTCATGGATTTTCCATGCTGGAAGATGCTTGCATTGCTGAGAACTGGGGATTTAGCAGTGGGCAGTGAAAAAGGCAGGCTCTGAATGACAGAGGGAGACTCACCCTTCAAAAAAGGGTGGTTTCTTCCAAGACTTTTTTTGTCTGGTGATAAGGGCATACCCAGAAGGTCTCCACAGCACTTCAAACCATGTTGTAATAGGGGAAAGGACAAAATGTATTAAAGCAGGTCCCCCAGGTCCCTGGCTGTTTGCACGAGCATTAGACAGGTAAATTACAATTTCAGTTGTACAGATTAAGCTTTTCTGAGGAGGCTGTAACTGCACACTCATGCCCAGCCAGGAGCTGTGGCAGCAATCAGAAATAACCTAAAATGCAAAGCTTTGAGGGTATCAAAAGATCTCAAGGATATCAAACCTCACAGTGTTGTCTTCACAGCTGGACTGGAAAGAAATTTGGGTTTATATGTGCAGATATCACTAGGATTCATCACAATTAATCCAGTCCACACGTTCACTCAGGTCTGGAGCCAGATGCACTATCCTGGGAAGCCATCTAGAGGTAAACACTGGAATTAAGGGAAAATTGCACTTCAAAACATTCTCAAACTTCTTCACATCTCTAGTTACTAAAACACCACCTCAATGGACGCTTGAATCTAAGCATCTGTGAGAGGGAGAGGTGAGTTTGGACGCTGAATCCCTTTAAAATAACTCACTTTTCTCCTTTAGAACCAAGCAGGTATTTTTGAAAGCAGGCATTCAAAGTGGCCATGTGGGAACAGAGTGTTCAGAGTTTTTTTTGTTAGCAAAAAGAAGGGCAGCCAAGTTTCTGGTGCCTCCCCACATTCAACAGCTATTCACACATAGATTTTTAAATAAAAAATATGAAAAATACCTAAATCTTTGAATTTCAGCTCTGTTAAAAGTTGCACAAAAGTTTTAAGGGAAAGAAAAAAGGAAATGAAATCGAGAAGAGAAACTTGCACAATTTTTACCTTTAACTGCCAGGTTACCTCATATGAAATAAGCCATATGACTGTCACTGCATAATCACAAAGTGTCAGGAGATAGGGTTTTGAAGAGAAGATGAAGCATCTTAACTGGAAACTGTCTGTACATACTGTCAGAATCAGTGAGTGTTCCCTAACTCGGCTGTGTCTGAAACAACCAGAAAATTTCCATTGCCTGTTGGCAGCATTTAGCACCTTGGTGTGTTTTTACAGTAATACCTCTAGAAATGCAGCTCGGGGAGGCACCTGGCATTACAATTTTCCTCTTAGTCCAACAGCTCTGGAGGGGAGGGAGAAATTACCCAGAGAACCCAGTGTCTGGCTTAAACAGGAATGACTCAGTGTCTGGACTGGGAACAAATATAACAACTTTCTGCTACGGAAATAAGGAGCAGTGCTGAAAATGAAAGGATATGAACTCCATGGAAGTATATTTGGATTTTTGATTCCTGAGTTCTGGCTCTTTATGCTTAAAGCACCACAGACATTTAAAACAGAAAACTCATCAATATTGCACAGTTAACTTGTTTAGATTTAAAAGAAAATTTATTATTAATGTAAAACATTTGCAGGTCCTTTGAAGCCAGGGGGAATGGAGTAATGTTGTGAGCATTTATTTCATGCATCTACTTCCAGCTTGAATAATAATCTAAATATGTGTTTGAAGTGATTTTTTTATTCATTATGATTTTGACCTATGTACAAACTTGCTACCAAATTTGGATTGGGAGTTAAAAGACAGTTCTAGATATATAACATTTTCTTAACCTGCTCTTCAAATTTCATTAAAGTATGAACTATTTTACTTTACTACTTTAAATTTACCTTGAAGCAGTGGAAACTAGTAGATGCTACATTGTACAAACCTACAAAAACAAGAAGCAAAAGCAGGTTTATAGTAAAACTGAAGTTAGTGCATCTTGCATGTAGTAAATAAAAACTGTATGTGAGTTATTTTAAAATTCATGTAATTCAACCAAAAAGTCAAATAGCTTTAAATAGTACACATACTACATGTGACAGCATTAGAACTTTAGAGGTATTGTCCCTTTTAATTGCAGTTCTAGTCTGAAAAGGAAAAAACAAAAGGAATATTCCAGGATTTCATCTGATTGTTGTACAGCAACCACTGCACTCTTTCTTGGGAAAAGGTCTTTTTCCAAACTGTCACCTTTACAAAACCAACATGAACTTTTATTCATAAAGTCCATCTCTGTTAGTGAGACTCGCTAAACTACACTTTCATGTAGGGCTGATTATCCAAAGTATTGTCAATACTGCAGGTACAAATGGACATTCAGCACATACCTTTGGGAGGGTAACAAGGATCCGTCACATCACTGCGCTTCTCTCTAATTATCTCTCTAATAAAGTTGTCCCAAAGTGAATCCCATCCATGTTTCCACTCAGAAGTCCTAAACCAGTGCCCTGAAACATTCCATAAGCAGGCCTGTTAATTTCGTGAAATTGCATCATCTTCAGAATTAATTTTGCATTTTTGGCAGTTTTTTCCTAAACAGACACAACAAAGTAGAAACTGAAAAAAACCCAACCAACACAACAACATTTTTAAAGCCATTTTCATGGCCCTTTTAACTGTTTTATTCCAGTTTACAAGAGCAAGCAGGTAGTCAGGCTGGCACACAGTGGGATTCTTCAGGTGGTCCTATGCAGGGCCAGGAGTTGGACTTTGATGAATCCTTATGGATGTGTTCCAACTTGGGATATTCTATCATTCTATGTATTTCAGTGGTAACTGAAGCCAGTTTTGGCTTCCCTTTGTTGATTTAGATTTCTGGGTTTGTACTTGTACAGCTTTTAAACTGTACTTAGTGTAGATTTATTCATAATCTCAGTTACAGTCATAGAAACTGATTCTTTCTGACTTGCAGTGGCTTGAAGGAAAAAAACAGCAGTGAAAAGCACATTTACCTCCAAAGCAAGTTGATACACTCTCTGTACACATCACTTAGATGGCAGAGCTCCATTTTTGCAGAACAATGTTACCTGGATCTATGATGAGGCTCAGGCAGTGTCTGAATGCTCACAGTTCATGTTACACCTGGGCAGAACTGTGTTCACAGAGCCATTGCAGCCAAGTTCCTGCCAGCCTTGGAAGGCTGTTTGTACAAATGAGGTTGCTAAACTGCAAGAACTTTTGAAAGGAAAATGAGCTGGAAATTAAAACTATGCTTGAGGCACATCTGAAAGCCATTTGGGCTAACAATTCTGTGTTTTCAGCTTAAAAACCCTCACTCAAATATATACAGTACAAACCTGGGAACACACAGCAGCAGTTCCACAATGGAAAGGCAGTGTGACTATGGTGTCAAGTAATACCATTTTTTTACATCAGTTCAGGGTTCTTGATCATAGACAATCTATCATGATCACAGAATAAAGCTTAAACCTCCTTTCAAAAAGGAAAACCTTCTGCCAAGTTTATCTGGTTTTTGTTAGATGAAGTGCTGCTGTCAGATTTGGATAAATCAAGAGCTAAATTTTTGTGCTTCTTGATTTCATTCTTCCTTTGTGTTCACACTATCCGTTTGAAATGTGTCCCAGTGGTTCTGTGATTTCACACTGTCCTTCTACATGCCATTAAGAGTCTGATACTGGTGCCTTCTAAGTGGAGTTCTGGTCTAAGCTCAAAGGAACCAGGTTTCTGGTTAACGTCAGCCTGACAGCCAAGACTCTGTGTCAGGCCTTTTACAAAAAGCTGCATTTTGATGTCTTAAGGCTTTCCCAGGGTCTTACAACAAAGCAGTGCCATGAGTAAAGATATAAAAATGTCTTACTGAGTTATTCTAAATTCTAGGTGACATCTCTTTCTAGATTCAAGAAGTGTAAATATAATTGTCATTATAAGCAGAAGTTTTCACAGTGCTCATAGGGGCTCTCTGGAAATCAAAGGGATGCAACATCACCTATGTGGTACTTGTTCCACTTGCTGAGTTGTTTTCATACATGTTAGAATTTGTCATTTGTAGTAACTGTCCTTGGTTTTCTTGACTATCTGTGATTAGAAGTCAGATCTCTCAATATCTTAGGCTGCTTCAAGAGAGAACAATGCAAAAATACCACATGTGAACAGGAATGGAGTGACCATGTTTATTAACCTGATTGACTCACCTTCTCTTTGGTGCCTTTATTCACTTTTAAGCCAGTCAATATTTACCCATTCCTTCTGACTAACTCCTCAGTCCTGCCAAAACTTCTAAGACATAAAAGGAACTGGGAAAACAGAAGAATTATGTCTTTAAGGCTCTTAAAATTACAGAAAAATCCTGAAATCCTGTTAAACCAATGTGACATTGATTTTGACAAAAACTGATGAGCAAGCTAATGCCTGTAACAAGTTTGTACTGGAAACCTGTAAACTAGCTTAGGAAGGAAATCTTAGGATAAAATATTCCCTGAATTCCTGCTAACCATGTCTTTTAAAAACAATTCCTTACATGCAGATGTAGCTTCCTTTCAGAGTGAGAGGTTCACTAATATGTACTTAGGTGAAATAATTCAGGGCCTCTGACTGTCCAAAGTTTCTTCAAACTTGACAGTTTTACAAAGGAAGTCAAAAAGGAGAGGAATGTTAGGAAGAGAATGGTGGTGTTAAAGGCAAACAGTTTTGACTGGGAGGCTAGGATAGGTAAGCTCACACTGAAATCAATAAACCTAGATATTACCTTTCAGAATAGAAAAGTAGCTTTAATTTTTGCTTTAGTTTATGTTGTTTTGTTTTTTAAAAATCATTCAAGTTAATGTACCCCCACAGGTCTGGATGGAGTAGGGTTGGGAGGGGCTCAGTGAAGTGTCCTGCACCTCATCGATGGAAGAGATCAGTTATTCCCCAGCTTAGTCGGTTCATTTGCATCAGAATTGGAAGGATTACTGTGATGACAAGGTCCAGGCCTCCTGACCTTGTCTTATTACTTACATGGATTTAATGATCTTCTTATCCTTAGCACCTTTTCTTTCTTTCTATCTATCTATCTATCTATCTATCTATCTATCTATCTATCTATCTATCTATCTATCTATCTNTGTCTGTCTGTCTATCTTAATTTTAAACCACATAATTTAATCATCTGTACTTGCTAAGCTCCACTGAAGTTAAGGATTAGGCTGTTCTCTTAAGAATCCAGTCTGGTCACTCATCATCTGGTATTTTATCTCTTATGACTCATCTTGTTTCCTCATTTCACACAGATAAATATTTTTTTACCCCACTGACTAATTCACATTGAAGTTTCTTGCTCTTTGCTGTAATGCATATTTTGTATAAATGGGATTTTTCTAAGCAGATATATTTTGTCTGGTTTTTTGAAGTGTCTAAGAAAATGTAGAAAGGACTCACCTTTTTTCAGTGAAGATCTCTCTGAGGGAATACACTGTAGGTTGGTTAGCCAAATGCAGAATTCTGTGGCTCATAAAAAGGAGTACTTCTCTTCTATGGCCACAATTACAAGCTTTTATAAGGGTTTTTAAATGGAGTATTGGGAAGATTAGTGGGGATAAAGAAATGTTCCAGTGTTCAGAGGATAAGCACAGGTTGTATTGCTTATGTCAAGCTGAGCTAATGCTTGTTTGCTTTTTAATGTTACCCAAACAAGTTTTGTCCAGTCACAAGGTGGACAGAAATACACAGAGTTACACTTGGTGACTCATTCCTGCACTGTCATCACCTCGTTTGGTGCAAGCATTTGGATACCATCTGCTCTGATCACACCTGAATTACAACCATGGATAACACAGAGTCGTCTTAGAAAACACAGCAAAATATGGACTATATAGATATAAATAAAGATAACAAAACCTCTTCTTTAGAAAGAATCAGGTTAGGGCCAAAATTCTCCAAGTCAAGGAGAAGTTTCCCTGTGCTAGCACTGCACCATTGGTGAGCCCAGAGCCCCTTGCTGCACACTCAGGCTGGCAAATAACTGACAGGTCTATGTGGATCTCCAAAAGCAAAATTCCTTGAGACTGAATTCAGAATGCCTGTTCTAACTGTTCTGGCCAGCTGTCTGCCTCAGCAAGTGAGCAGGGGAGAAGATCAGCACTAAGCAAAAAGCCTTGGAATCATCCTTCAGACCTATTCCAAGAGCAGAACCACTACAATTCCTGACCATGGAGACTGGAGTCCAGCAGGGCCACTCTTCCATAGGCCCTTAGACACTCACTGGCACACTTGCAAGACATCCCAGGCAGCTTTTCAGACCCATAAAGCAGATAAAAAATAAAAGCCATTTCCAATTTTGGAATATACAAAAGAATTGTGTTTCCTGGAAGTGACTTTGCTGTGTATGAGCTTGAATCATGCCAAGTGCAGTTGTCACAGCCGGATGTTTGCAGGCTTCCAGCACCTGTGAGCCCTGCCTGAAGGAGAAGGGCAGGGGGAATTTAATATGCAAATGACTTCTCTGTGGAATCAATCTGGAGGATATAAATACAGAATCATATCAAACAGTGTCTAATTCTTCCCACCAAAGAACAATGGAATCCTATTATATTCTGGTTTTAATAGCGGGAATTTTAGTGGCTTTTGTATTGCTGGTTTTACTTGCAACTGATCATAATTTCTTCAAGGGAGAGATTCCTCCTGATGTTGACCAGCCAGCAAAGCTCCGCTTTTATCACCATGTGTACGTTCTGATGGACATTCTGGTGAGTTGATCATGCTCTGGGATACTGGGATTTCCAGGAAAGGAAAGCCCTGAGTATGAAGATATGGATCTAAATACCGAAACGACATGTAATGGGAACACACAGTGACACGGATTTAAAGGCCAAAGGTTGATATGGTTTCTATTGCCATATATAAAGCAGCCAGGATGAGATGAGTTCTTTCAATACTGAGATACCCATTCTTATGCTGCAGTTGTGTATTTCTATAATGAAATTACTGGTCGTGTGGATGACAGGAGAGCTGTGAATACAATTTACATGAATAATAATAACCCAAATTTCTATGTCTAGATGCACTCTGATATATGTGAGGCAATTTCCTAAATTCTGAGCTATTTGCAGTAATTTTCTTACCCTTGTTTCTCTTCTTATTCTCCAGTGACCGAATTACAGAACCTAGTTAAATAATATAGAATCGGGTAGGTTGGAAGACACATCCAGAAGTCATCTAATTGAACCTCCTGCCAAAGCAGGCTTAGGCCTGTTATCACTTATTATCTAAGTACCTGTAAGCCAGACTCACTGTGCTGTGGGCTTTGCCATCACAGAAAGAAACAGCTTTTACCCAAAAAGCTTTCAAAGTAGGCAAGAGGAGTATGTAGGAGCAGCCTAAGCCCTGTCATGCCTGGCACGTAAGACGTCAAAAGAAAGCCTGCAGGAAAATCAGAGTGGTTTCTTTGATGTTTGTATGAAGCTCACCTCAATTCTCTAATCCCCAGTTATATAGAAAGAACACAAGAACTTGGGCCCACATCCTGAGAGGTGATTTGGGCCATTACAATATATTAAAGACTTAGGTGGGTTGCTTGAACTCACACAGCAGTATTCACCAAATCCAGTGGCTGTCCCTGATTCTCCAGGGATTTTCTGCCTTGTCTGCCATGAAAGAAGAGGCTGTTGTCCTTGCATATCTCACACTGTTCTTTGTGTTATGTTATATGTAAACTCAATATTACAGTAATATTATAATAGGACAATGTTATTAAATTCTCTGGTTTCCCTACTTGGTGGGTGAAAAGATTCTTTCAGGTGATACTTTTAACCCATTTTCACAGCTTTTAAATGTCTATTACAGAGTAAGTGCATATGCTCTCTTCATTGATAATATGTTACCTAAAGTTCAGCATCCTTTTTCTGAATAGTTTTAAAGATGCATTTCACCACTTGCTATGCATTGAATCCACTCACCTGTTTTTCTTTCAAAAGCATTTAGGCATCTGCTGGTACTTTGGGTGGATTTCTCCTTTATTTTTTTTGCTCAGAGGAGCAGCCCTCACAGTAAGGACTTCACAGGTTTCTTATTAAGTGCATAATGCCTTGTGTATGCCACGTGTGACAATTAATTTATCCTGCTAATCCTGATGAATGCTGCTCTTCCTGTGCCACCAAGCTGTGCCACCACTGTGCCAGTGATGTGCCTGTACTGTATGCTCCTGTAAAAATCTCTTTTTCCAGAATACAGGACAGTCTTTTCCTCTTCTCTTCCACCTTACTTGCAGTGTCTTAGAAAAGCTGCAGCAGCAGCAAAGTGTGTACCTTCAACCAGAAGGTACAAATGAGGCTTCTGCTGCATCTGTCCACATCCCCTGTCATGAAGAGATCAGTGACCATGTCAAATGGAAGAGCTGAGAGGAAGCCTCCTGGCTTTTGTTTCAAACTACTCAGACAGATCTGTGTTCAGACTAACAGTGTATATTGGCCTGTGATATTACTGTGGTTGGAAAAGCACACTTCAGAGTGACTGACAGAAAGACTGTCTGATGTAGTCCTAAATCCATGAAGCTCAAATTGAGTGGGTCTTGCTGCTTTTGGTATGTGATTATGTAATTATTTTAAAGTAAAAATCTGGTCCCCATATGATCTTCCACATAAAAAGCCAGTTTATGCCAGAATTTAGGTGTTCCAGCAAATAGTTTTTCGAAGACTGTGTTTCACAAGAAAAGCTGACATGCTATTTTTCATACACATATGCACATTTTAGGACCTGGTTTATGTAATACATTTCACCTACTAACACTGATCACATCTGTCTAGAAATAGTCAAACGTTTTAGGTTTTGAATGTATTGCTATAGGTTCTGAAGTATTTCCTAATTATTGATTAAGAAGTTTTTCAACAGAGTACATACCAAATTCCCTCGTCTCCTTCATGACAGTGTTTCCCCTGAATTTGGAGATGCCTCTGTGATGTCAGGAACTCCTAAGACAAGGCAAGGAAAGAGGATATTTAGATAGGATGCTCTGATACCAAGTTTATCATATATATTACTGTCATCTGAAAGACCTAAAAACCCTCAAGGATGTTAGAAAATTCAAATGAGATTAAGTGGCAATTCTGCCAACTTCAAACATTCCAAAACCATAACTCTGATAGAAGGACTAACTTAAGAGTTATGAGAGTTTTGAGAATTGCTGTTTGGAGAAAATGAGATTCACCCTGTGGTTTCTGCCACCATTGCACTGGGTCTTACAGTAGTTTTCCTCTTTTAAGAGACCTTAAAATGTGCTTTTTCAAATGCAAGGCAAGAACTGTAGCCACCCATTTGTCTCTTAAACTACCCTAAGCACTGCTGGCATTGGTGGCAGAGTTTATGAAAAAACTCCAGATCATCTCTGGATTCCCATCTTTGTTTCTAACTGATCTCTCCCTCTTCCATGGCTCATAGTGATTTGTTTTATTACTCCTCACCCAACTTGTTTATTGCAGACTGGTGTAGATTATTAGGAAGAAAGAATCTGTGATATACAGGTTGAAAAAAACTATTTACACAACTGAAGCAGAGCTGGTCTTCAGTTTGTAAGGAATTGATACAGAGACTTCTGTGGCTTAGAAAAGAACAATACAATTTGCAAATGGCTTGTGATAACAATCATCATTCCAGAAGAATGAATTGAGGTTGTCCAGAAGGGCATTTAGGTCACCACGTAATAGGAAGGGAAATGTTTTTCTAGCAGGAAATACATCCATTACAACACGTGTTCAAAGGAGGATTTCAGTGTGATCTTTAGACTATGCTAATTATCAGCAGTTGACTGGCCTTGGATAAGGCCATTTAACAAACCTTTGCTGTCTTCAGAATATTTGGGTTTTTTGCTAATTAGATGTAAAAACTGACTGCAGAGTCATTTATGAATAGCTGTGAGATTTTGAAAAAGGCAGTGGTTTCACTAATGGAGGAGGAGATAAGATTCAGAACCATTTTCATCAGTTCCTCACTTGGACCAGCAGCCCCTCAGTGATGATTACAGACACCATGATTTTCTTACAGCTTGTTCTCACTTGACCCCATGGCTGGGAGATGACCCAACACTGTTAAGTCACCCAGTCTTGCACAGACTGGCCTGTGTTTTTTTCCCCCAGTATGATAATCCTGTCATGAGAGGATTCTCACCTAATCTTAAATATTTTAACTGAGGCATCTGAAGTACAGTTTATCATGGAGATTAACAGACACCTCCAGAGCATGATTTAACACACCCAGAACTGGAACCATCCCCAAGAAATGCCTCTTTCTATTCACTCATTAGGAAAGGAGCCTCAGGCCTCCCAGCTTCCACACCTGAGCAAATGCCTGTTGTTACTTGTGATAAACCAAGATCACAGGAGCTCGAAGGTATTTATGTAAAGACATTTAATGGAACAAGTATTACAACATTCTTCCTACAATCACAAAGATGTAAATTTTCATGCTCTTAACCAAAATCCCAAAGACAGTTATTTATGGGAATCCTAAAAACTAGCAAATAACTGACCTGATTATGCTAAAGACAGTGTAGGAAAAAGTAGCTTGTGGCCTTTGCAAAGTAGGAAGACTTGTATTCCCTAGAGTAATTTCACATTTTTCTTCTTCTATCTATCTAGGAAAGGATCTTAAACCACTTGTGTATCGTGGAGGAGCACACACTTGTCAGGCTGATCACAGAAGGACTTCCAGCATGCTGGGATCCCCAGCTCTCCATTAAGGATCTGCATTTTGATGGGGTCCCCATAAGGATTTACCTCCCAAGGAAACCATCTGCAAGCAAACGGAGAGGAGTTGTCTTCATCCATGGAGGATGTGGCATTTTCGGAAGCATCAGTAAGGAACTGAAAGAGAAAATGTGACTCTGTAGTTTTGTTAACTGCCTGTTTGTAAAAACTCCTGACCCTAAAAATGACTGAAGCTTAGTTGGATAGACTGGAGATGGAAAGCACTTACAGCTTATTTTTAACTTTTTAAACTGTCTAATCTGCACTTATTTAGTATTTAAATTATTTTTTATAGGATATAACACTCTTTATCATAGAGCCATTAGGATCATAAAATGGCTTGGGTGGAAGTGACCTTAAATACAACCTTCTTCCACTCCCTGCCATGGGCAGGGACACCTTCCACTATCCCAGGTTGCTCCAAGCCCCATCCAGCCTGGCCTGGGACACTTCCAGGGATCCACAGGCAGCCACAGCTTCCCCAGGCAACCTGTGCCAGGGCCTCCCCATCCTCATAATAAAAATGTGTTCCTTACATGCAAACAACTTCTCTCCTCTCTCAGTTTAAAACCACTGCCCATTCTCTAATAGTAATAATTATAATAATTCCTTCTTTTCCACACAGATCAATGATCTCTCTAAGTGTATAAACTGCACAGCAAGTCCTGATGACAAAAGTCTAGATTATATTTATCCTAAAGAAAATTTGGGTGCTCACTAAATAGGCAAGGGGCTGACAAGCTATTGTGGTAATACGTCATAAAAATATAAGGGACAATATTGACTGAAATTTTCTAAGATATTAATTACATCAACAACATTTGTTCTTCAGGAAGTTATGAAAGAATATGCCGGTACATAGCCAGAAAATCTGATTCAGTGGTTGTGTCTGTTGGGTAAGTGAGATCCAACCAGTGCTAATCCCAGAATTAGACAATTCTGCTGCCTTCCCTCTGCTTTCCACACACCCCTGAACCTACATTTCTTTGAGTATAAGAAAAGAAACTGAACTGTAGTGCTGTCTTCCCCACAATGCTGTTATGTAGTGTGTGCCATGGAATGGCAATGGAAATACCTGAGCCAGGGTTAGAGTTACAGGTTTGTTCATTGTACATCACTATCACCACAGAAATCATTACCTTTGCTTGATAATAAGAAATTATATTTTTAATATTTGAAGGGAATATGTAAAATCATCTGGGCTGGTTTTAAAGAGTAAATAATGAGTTTAAAATTTCGTCTTTTTTAAAAACAGCATTGACCACTGCTTCCTATAAAGATATTTTGATTATGGATAAATATGTGATGGTATAAAGACACCTAAATTTCCAACAAATTCTTCCATGAAAAAGTTTATTATTAAGGGATTTTACTAAATTGGGAGGAATTGGTTTTGAGAAGGGAGGAAAAATTTTTCTGGTTTGCTTCAGCATGTAAAAACTTTAGATATAATTAATGATGTAATTAATTTTGTTTTGGGGGAGTTTTTGCATGGCATGTATTTCAGATGAGACACTCAGAATGTATAACACCAGCTGCTTCTTCTACCTCTCAGGTATCATTTAGCACCTGAGCACAAGTATCCAACCCAAACTCTGGAATGTCTCACTGCTACTGTGCACTTCCTGAAGACTGCAGAGACCTACGGGGTGGATCCTGCTCGGATTATTGTTTGTGGGGACAGTGTAGGGGGCACGTTCACTACCACTGTTTGCCAAGAACTAGGGCAAAGGACAGATATCCCAAAGATCCGTGCCCAGGTGCTGATATATCCATTTCTCCAAGCACTGAACTTTAATCTGCCATCTCACCAGAAAAATGCTGCCGTTGCCTTCCTGACCCAGGAGCGCACAGTCCATTTTATTCTCAAATACCTGAATAAGGATTGCTCCCTGAAGGAACCAATTCTGGCTGGTTCTCATGTTCCTGAGAATATAAATTTGAAATATAGGAAATGGATAAATCCAGATCTTATTCCAGGCGTGTTTAAACTGAGCTATAAGCCACCACTCCCCGCTTTGTTTTTACCTCAAGTCCATGAAGAAGTGCCAGAACTGTTTGAGCCCTGGGTCTCCCCCCTGCTGGCAGAGGATGCTGTTATTTGTGGCCTCCCTGACACCTGTATTGTCACCTGTGAGCACGATGTGCTCAGGGATGATGGGCTGTTGTACAGGAAACGCTTAGAGGACAACAACATACGTGTGACCTGGCACCACGTGGAAAAAGGCTTTCACAGTTCACTGGGATTTTTTGGATATGGTATTTTTTCTTTCCCATCATCAAGTATAATAATTAACCACGCTATAGACTTCATAAAATGCTATTAAATCATTTTCTTGCATGCAGTGCACTGGTATTTAGAAAGAGTATGATTGAATTAAATGATTCAATTAACTATTTACTAGGTATTTGTCCATTAGAATCAAGGCAAGAACTTATGACATTAGCATGATCTGCTGAATTCTGATTTTTACTTGCTATTACTTAGGAATGTGATGTTTAGAGGCTTTTTGTAAGCTTGATTTGATGTTCTCTTCTTGCATTGTAAGAATTTTTGTTCTCTTCATATGTCAAAGAATAAAAACTCATCATAACAAAAAACATTCTAAATGTGTAAGTTTTAAAACCACATGCAATGTGTGAGTAATTAGCCATAAGCACATGCATGCCCACCTAGTCCCCCCAAAACCAGCATGGCAATCCCTCTGGAGAGTGGAGATTCTTTCCCTACTTCAGGGATGAGTAGTAATCACCATCAGAGTGTCTGTACAGACAAGCAATAGCTTTGCATTTATGAGGGAAGGAATTGAGTATACTTACAAACCTGATTTTAAAGGGAAATAGGGGACAGGTAGGTTGGTACAGCTCACACACTGCACGACATGGGTACCAGGAGGTCCTGGAGACTGCAACAGAGATGAAGTGAGGGAGAACTGCTCAAAACTAACTGAATATCCTCTATATAATATTCTATAAGTTCCTTTCTGAGCAGCATTTGATTATATTCAGCTTACCTGGCTTTTGAGGAAAAAGGATGTAAATAGCATGGAACTTGCCTAATAATTTCTGTGGATATCCAAAGCCAAAGAAAAATCTGAGCTCAATTGTTATATTGCTGTAAGTATTATATTGTTTATTAGGAGAGATCCACTCTTGCTAAACACAGATGCCAAAGACAATGGCCATTGCATAGCAAAATAGCTGGGCATGCAACCCCAAGGAATTGTAAAATGTTTAACTGTTGTGCAACCACCTTGCCTTTGTAACATCCATGCACACATGACTGTGGAAAGAGGTTACTACATGTCTACTCTCTGCCAGGCAAACTGTGAGTAGGAAGAAGACAGTGGGCTGAATGTTCAGTGTTGTCACCTTGTTAATGAATGCTGGTGACAGGTGAGCTGGTTCACATCTCTGCAACAAGTCACTACTTGAGGGTTCTCATTCTCCAGTCCCTCTCAGCAAAATGAAATTACATTTCTTCATGCTCTGTTGATACAACAGAGAGTTTCTTTGTTTCATATTTCCTGTTGCAGGCATAGCAATTTGCTCTTCAAGCAAAAAAATGCTTCCAGGGGTAAATAATGTGATAGTTCCAAACGTTCCACTCTTTGAGGACTTCAAGATCTGCCTTGGTTACAAAGACAAAGGTTGTGTTACCATCTCACATGTCGGTAGCTGAAGCTGGGCCAGCAGAGTCTGTATCTGCTATAAAAACCTTGCAAAAAGTTGAATGATATTGGAGAAGTTTGGCAAGTGCCAGAATTAAAGAGGTCTGTACAATTCCACCTTGTATTTTTTAAGTTATGAGATGGTCACAGATGATCTCATGCTATTTTACACAGAGTTCAGTGCAGCATTATACTCCTTGTCAGTTCAGCTACCCAATACTTGTTTTCTTTTTTTTATCAGTCTCTGGAATTATGCCTCATGTATGGATCAATGTCCAAACTTGACACTGATCTATTCCTGAGATTTTTCCATGGTCCTTTATCCATTGGTCTTTAATTTACTACAAATAATTACAAATTTAGCTTTATAATATATCAGCAGCATTATTAATTCTCTTGAACATGTTTTAATCATGGGCTATAACCATTGAGTGCAGATGGGAAAGCAGGGAACAGCAAGTGCTGAAATAGTGTATTCTTTGTTTAGTCATGACTCCCAGATTTTCTAAACTTTAAGAAATCACATGATCTATCTCTCTCCATGAAACTTCCTGTACTTTATTTTAATTAATTTAATTAATTACAGATCTGCTATGTGCCTTGCATTGTTAAGACATAATGTTTGAAGACATTCTTATAGTCCCCAAAGCATTTTCAAGTACAAATTAAAAAAAAAATCAAGTACAAAACAGGAGAGTCAATGCCACCTACAGAATTATGGACACCAAAGTCATTCCTCAAGGAATTATGTAGCCAGAGAGTGAGGACTGACGAGTCCAGCTCCTGTTCAAGTTCAGGCTTCCAGCACCAGATGGCTCTCATGCTCTGCAGAACCCAAAAGGAGCTTCTTGGGTCATGCAGCACTTTCTGTGGAGTGTTTCCCAGTATCCCAGTACAGGCTTCCACTTGTGAGTTCTGTTACCAGCTAATCAGCACCATGATCCAGAGGCAGGGAACGTTTTACATCTGTTACACCCAGGTCAGTCTTTCCCCTTGCATGTGCACCCATATCACAGGAAAAAAGAACAAGGAATGACAAGATTTCAGGCCCAGACATTAAACTTTTCACTGGAAATTAATAAGAAAGGGAATCCCTGGTGTAGGAGAAATAGGCCTTTGGCCTGGTCTATCCTCTGCTCTATCTCACAGGAGCAGAGGCAAGGTCAGAAAATGATCAGAAGCTAGAGAGGGCATTTATTTTAAAGATTATTTAGGGAATGGTTTTCTCCATCCTGGGCCTCAAGCCTGTGAATTGCTGAGACTAAGCTTACAAAGCATCAAGTACTACTCTGGACCTGCAATGCTCAAAGGGGAAAAACACATTATTCAGAAACCAAGTAGTGTGTTCCTTCAACAGCTTCCAGCACATCCAGGCTTTGTGTGGAGCCCCTGGGGGTGCTGTGATGTCCAGACCTTGTCAACGTGCTCAAACAAGTCCAAGACCTACCAGCTGTAGGTGAATTGGCACCAAAAAGATTAACAACACAGAAGAACAATAGGTGCTAAGAAATGCAGTACAAAGGATCTGTCACAGGCATCAAGAGCCTTCTTAGGTCCCCAGAGGGGCCAAATCTGGTAGGTATACTTAGACCACATTTCACCCACTGGGACAGCAGAGTTTAGCATATGTCAGTGAATTACTTTCACAATTAAACACTGAAGAAAAGAGCTGCAACTGTGTTTTGTGCAACAAAAAGTATTTCCCAGTGCTCTTGTCTGAGCTATAAGAAAGCTGAACCCACTGTGTACCTTTGTCCTGATGGGTTTGCCATTTCCCAAGGATGTCCCAATCTCCAGGCAATGTGGCTTTCACCAAAATCCCTTATCAAGATGGGCATCAAATGCTATTAGCCAGAAGGATAAACAAAAAGGAATCTGATTTTACACTTATTATATTAATAACCTTCTGGCAAGGGAGGGAGAGGCACAGGGACATTGGGAAATGAAAGTCTACAAAGACTTGTTGGATAAAATGGAGAAACAGCTTGGCCAGAGAGAGCAGAACATGGAATCAGCTGCTTTTTAGAAAATGTAACATCAGACTCAAAAATGAAGCTTTGTCCTGCTTATTCTAAACAGTTTCTGAAGTCAGGTATCAAGCCTGAGCCATCTCCTATGCAGGTCATGGACTATGCATGCTAAAGCCCTGGAGTTCTCTGTCTTTACTTTCATTTTATTATACAATTCAAGGTCAGCTCATCCCTTATAGTAGTTTTATTATTATTTAAGAAAAAAAAAAAAATTACACACTTTTTAACCTAAATAAACTTTACCCACACTGTGATTTTTCAGAAAGAGAATCTGCTGCCTTCACAGTTTGAACAGACTGCTAACTAAAACCACACTGTTCCCAAAGGTGACATCACATGAGCTGTGCTTTATAGATTTTTTTTTTTTGCTTCAGGTTGAATCTTATCACTAATTATTTGTGTATGGAAAAATATGTTAGCTCCAGAGGAAGATCCTAAAGCTCACCACAGAAGAATGGGCTGCTGATGTCTGGTCCTGAAACCATAAAGTTCAAGTCTAGTTTTCATCAGTTGGAATGGTATTTCTACCTGGAATGACATCTGTGCATAGCATCTTCCTGGAAGACAGAGACTGCAGCACTGCCAGGCTCAGCCAAGAGCCAGATAAAAAACCAAACGAAATCCAAGGAAACACAACAGCTGGTGCAGGAGGAGAGCCATTGAGGAAGATGAAGTAAGAAGAGCTCTCAGACCAGGCTGCAGCTGCCTCTGGCTCCACTGAACTCAAAGGTGCAATGGCAGCAGCATCCAAAATCTGCCACCACAGGTGATGAAACGTGTTTGTGACACTGAGCCTTGATTTCAATAGAAGTCTGAAAAAGTAAAGCATGGAGGCACAACAAAGCAAGAATCTAAGAAGCTCGGAAGATAATTACCAAGAAATGCTGTGCAGGAACTCACAAATAATAAAGGCTTGACTGTAAACAAAAAACAGAGACAGAACAAGTTTTTGTTTTCTTATAAACTGACACTGCAATGATCCATCAAGTCACAGTTCTGCTGTGATGGGCACAGCCTTGTTCGTGCAAATGTGGAAACCGGTTATACAAGCCTCTCCCACAACGAATTGTTACTGTCTAATTGTATGGTTGAGTTGCCACATGTCTTCATCGTCCTATCAGTCGTTTTTAAAGCTGGATTATGAGCTATGACGAGAACAGCTAATCCTGTGCTTTTACTTTCAGAAATCCAAAACTCTGAAAAAGTGGGAGGAAGCCACAGCTGGTTCTTTCTTGGGCTCCTACCAACACAGCAAGATGGAACTTCTCCTGGCCATTTTTCTCACAGTTTTTACTGGTATTGTGGCAATTGCTTTTTATTATGAACACCCCAAAGCAGAAATTCCTCGTGCAATCAGTGAGCGCCAAAAGCTTTATGCTCTTCATTACCTCATGAACTTTGGGTTTGGTCTGGTAAGTAAAACTTAATTAAAGCTTGAGTTTTTAATTCTATTTCTGTTAGAGGGATAATGGTTTGGTGATGTTTTTTAGAATCAATGTGTAAATAAATTGCAAATATGCAACTGGACTGATTAGGTGATGGAAGCAGATTCCTTCAGCTGTGCTGTGCATAACAGACTTCCCTGTTTGCTATACAGCACCAAAGGCAATATTTTTGAAAGATAAAATTGGGCAGACTGTGCAGTTCCCAGTTTTTTTTCCTGATGGCCTGTTTTAGCTTTTCATGCCTGCTGCCTCAAGGCAATGCTGGAAGGCTTAGAAGGTAACTTGCCCTAAGTATGTGGAATTTCTGCTCTGTGTAACACTGTGCTTGCTTACAGAGTGAGCAGCTAAATGATGTCTGTGATCTCAGCTCTCTTCTGCAACCCTGTCACTCTCCTCCTGAGCCATCTGAAGACAGCTGCCACATTCATCATCATTTGCCTTTCAATATGCCTGAACAACTTGCTTTTTTGAGACAGTACATGTAATATCTAAAGTGACTTTCTGTGTCATTGTTTTTGGCACATTTTTGATCCTTCCTTGCTTTTCATCCTTGTTTCTTTTCAAAACTAAAACATGACATGCACTTGTCTTTCTGTTTCATCAAACATCCTGTCCTGAATTTATTGTTGCCCCAGTCATTTTAAAAACCCTTCTGTGATACCTAAACTTAGCTTCTTTTAGTTGTTTAAATGATGAAAAAAACCCGTTCAGTGTCTTTGGCTTATGCATTTCATTTCACTTCAATTCTGTGTTCTAATGTTGCTAATTGTTCCTTTCTTTCCATGCCCCATTGCTTACTAAGTTTTGTTGGAAGTCAGTGAGCTCCCAAGAAGGTGTCTCACCATGTCTCAACACTGCTTTGACAACAAATGAATAAAACAGGATAGGAATTGAAGTCAAAGTTAATTTTCTTACATGTATTACACAGTGTATAAACATCCACATTTTCTAAACACTGTGTGATTACTCTTTACCCATCAAAGTTTTATTTTTGTGTAATCCATTTGCTAAAAGTGAAACTGCAGAATTTAGAAATTTACTGGTGATTTATGTCATTTCTAACTTCTGATCTTACAATTCCATATCCTTTCCACTGGCCAGTGAGAGGCCAAGCACAAGCACTGTCATATACTGCCTGAAAGGAGCAGAGAGATAAGGACATTAATGGAGGGTTAAACCAAAGTTTAAATGCCAGTGGAGTTCAAGTCATGTAGCAACTCTGCCATGGCTGTTGGGCAAATTACTCGTGCCAAATTCTTTCAAGGACTGACAATCCATGAAGTCAAAACTGCATGGAAAATTAAAGTTTACAAGTATATCCAGTGTTCAGCTGGGACAAAAGGCAAGACCAAACACCGTGTCAGGTCTCCTAGTACTCTTTTAGTATTTTCAAGACAAAGACGATCTCCATAGTCCACACAGATATAGCTAATTACAGGTTTAATCTTTGCTGTTACAAAAGTAATAGTGTGAGGAAAGAAAGTACCAGAGGGAAAATTAAAGAATAAATAAGTAAAGTTATTTTCCCACAGACATGGACCAGGAGTTCTATAGAAGGAATTGATATGAGACTATAACTTTGCCACAAGACAATCCTTCCTGTGTATGGGATCAGCTATTCAGATAACCTAAAATAGGATACCTACACCAAATTTAACAGGAGCACGTTACTGAGCCACATGAGGTCTGTGAAATACGAGGTGAAAACTACAAGGGCAGGTTTTTAAGATCTATGCAGCACAGACCGTTATATGTATAATTCTCCTTGAAATGCATATGCACGAATAACAGCAGCACAACAAATTGAATTAGTCATTAGAGAAGTCTGCTGTGGAAGTAGTGCAAAACTGAATCCAATATAGTGGAAATACAGTGATACTGCTTCACATTTTTCATCTTGAGCAGGAATAGACTAGAGCAGGCTACAAGTGAAAAAGCTTAAAGCCAAGCAGATGCAATGGAGTAGATGAGCCCAGAGTGACATAAGAACCTTAGCACGAGTGTTTAAGTAAGAATCAGTGAGCTGTGAGAAGATCAAGCCAGAGTTCAAAGCTATTCTTGGTCAGGAGGACAGCTGTGGTAGATGCTATGGATTTTTTTTCCTGCAAGTTTGAAAGCAGTTTGAGTTTGGGAAACAAAAGTATTGGCTATGTTTCTTCATCCAAAGCTAAAGTTTAAAATACTCTCTCCTTATTTTGTTCAGGCACATGGCTACTGAAACACCTAACAAGGTGAAGTATTTGACACCTTTTATCTACCAGAATAGTTTGTTTTCCTACTGAATTGACCATGGAGTTTAAAATTTTTCATTATCAATCTCCAGGTTAGGTAGAAATTTGCACTAATTTGTGGTTTCTTTTATCACCAGGCAACATTTTTGGACAAAGTTGGTATCATCTCAGAGGTCCATGTCCTCAGGGTTATAATGGAGACAATACCACCATTAAAGGATACACATCTTCTTATCAAGGACTTGAGGTTTGAAAGGGTTAAAGTGAGACTTTACCAGCCAAAAACATCAAACAATAGCCTAAGAAGGGGAATTCTTTATTTTCATGGAGGAGTTGGCCGGCTTGGAAGTATCCGTAAGTAACAGAAACAAAATGAGCTACAACTGCATGCAGCATCCAGAAAGGGTCAGGGAAGGGACCACAGTGAGTGATCTGGTCCCACCCCTCTCCTCCAGCAGGGCCATCCCACAGCAAGGGGCACAGGATTGTGTCCAGACAGCTCAGGAATATCCCCAGTGAGGGAGACTCCACAACCACACACTACAGTTTCTGATCTGATATGGTACATCTTAAATTATCAGAGTTAGTAGGTTTAACATTATAAATTAAAATAATAATTTCAGGACAGAAAAATCAATTTACTTACATGCAATAGGCATCATGTTAAAATCTCTTTATATAGGTTGTGTATCTAGAATCGTTTCTGATCATTTTTAATACCTATTTTCTTCCTTCCTCTTCATGCTTATGAGAAAAGTTGAAAAGCTCATTAGAATTTTATTTCTTATTTAAAGCACCCATTTTTTTGTTAAAGTGTGTGCAAGCTTGTATGTGTGTATCATGCTGTGTGTCTTTATAGTGGAAAAACAAAGACAAAACACAGTTTGGAATCTGATTGGGAAAGAGATGAGATGATGCCTCATACACAAAAAAACATCTTGTACTGGATTTAGCAGGTTTTTTGTTGTTTTTTTTAAACAACTTCTCCCTTTCAAAATCCCTGTAAAAGTGCCAACAGTGGTGCTGTCTAACTTTTCAAAGAGGGGACCAAAACAATGCATAGGTTTAAATTCTGGGTTTCTTACCGGCCAGAAGATTCTCACAGCTGTAAGGAAATGGTGAGCACTGCCCAGATCAGACCATGCCACATTCTACACGTTGTGTACCATCACCCACGCAAGAGAGATAAGAGCTTCAGAACATTTTCATTCCACTTCTTTTTAAAGCAAGTTCTAATTGCAGTGAACTATTGTGTTTTCTAGGGGCCTATGAAAGAACGTGTCGTTATCTCTGCAGGCAGAGCAATTCCGTGGTGGTGTGTGTCGGGTAAGTGGAGCCAGCCCAGACGCTCCGAGCTACTTTGCAAACCTTTACTGCACTCAAGCTCCTTTTAAAGTACATTCAGTACCTATACTTAATGATCACATGCCTTTCACCAGCACTAATTTCTCTCGGGAGGAATTAGTCAACTAATCCCCAAGTGTTTATTTTAAAATGAAATCCATTACATTAATTTTGTAATTTTAGCTACCACTAAGACATGAGGATGTTTTTGTTTTCTAGAGCCACATTCAAACCACCTTAGGCTGAAAGCCTGAAGTGTAACTGTTTCTCTTGAAGGCACAGTTGCCCAGAACACCAAATACCCATTTCAGAAGTTCTGAAAAATACAAGAACCTCATGAGTTTAAAACAAGAGGTTACAAACCTTTGACATATCCACCATCAAAAGAAATCTATACACTTGACTCTATTGTCTTAAATTCTTCAGTAAGTTACACCTGCAGGCATGATGCATTTCCATGAAGAAATGGAAGCAGGAAATTCACACTTAACTTGTGGTCAACCTCAGATGACCATTAAAAATATTTCTCTGATGAGTTGTAATGCTTTTTAAAAAGAAACAATGTCTAAAAGTTCAGGCAAAGAGTTGATTACAATTACACTAATTGCTGTTTATATCCTAAAATACTTGAAGAACCAGTAATTCATTGATTCTGTTTAAAGAATTCAGTTTCCAGAACACTGAAAACTCTTCAGCTTTTCGTTATCAATTTTCTATGCTCATATTTTCTATGCTCATATTCTCTAACAATTTGTTGTTAAATGTTCATTTTCTAACTGGAATTTATGATAACCGATTGACACACCTGCCTTGCCAGCTAATTCCAAAACAAATCTCATGTGCCTTCGGCCACTTACAAGATATGTAAAGAAGTATTTTGCTAGAACAGTGTCCTGACTCTCTCAAACATCAACAGTAGCAAATAATACATCAAAAGCACTAATTTGGATCAATTCTATTGCTGCAAGTATAATTGCAGAGTATTTTCCTGTCTTTTGAGAGAAATAAATGAATGACAAGATTCCAGCGGGCCCATTCACTAGAAATGACTGTGCTAAACCACCTTCACTCCTATTCAGGTATCGTTTAGCTCCTGAGCACCCATTTCCAGCCCAGTTTGAGGACTGTCTCACTGCTGCCATCCACTTTCTGAGGACTGCACAAGACCATGGAGTTGACCCTTCCCGCGTTGTCATCTGTGGAGACAGCAGTGGAGGGACACTCACTGCTGCTGTTGCCCAGGCACTGGTGAACAGAAGAGATGTCCCAAAGCTGAGAGCACAAATCCTAATATATCCTTTTCTGCAGTGTGTGGACTTAAATTTACCTTCTTATCAGCAGAATGAGAAAGTCCCCATTTTGCTAAAGGAACGAACCCTTGTACTTGGCTTGAAGTATATTAATAAAGACTTGAGCATCATCGAAGAATTATTTAAAGGCTGCCATGTTTCAGAAGATCAGAGACTGAAATATCAGAAATGGGTGAGTCCTGACTATATCCCTCAAGAGTTTAAAATAAGAGGTTACAAACCAAGTCCAAAATATCTACCCATAAAAGAAATGAGTGAAGTGGCCGAGTCCATGTTTGACCCTGTTTTTTCACCACTGTTGGCTGAAGACAGTGTTATTGCTCAGCTTCCTGAGACTTTCCTTTTGACCTGTGAATTTGATGTGCTTAGAGATGATGGACTGCTGTACAAGAAACGATTAGAGGACCATGGTATAAAAGTGACCTGGTGCCATCTGCAAGAGGGATTCCATGGAACAGTGTTCTTAGCGTTTTTTGGTAGGGTTTTAGGATTCCGCTCTGNNNNTCAAGGAAACCAATACAAAATGAAATGGCACAACAAAAATGTAAAGCTATTTTCTCAGAAATGAACTCAAGTATTGCCAGAAATGTCAGTAAATGTTTTAATTACACCATTCTGAGGTGGATGTATAACTGTAGAACAGCGTAATTGTTTCAGGTTTTGTTATGATTTTATATCCTGAATTAAAATAACTCATCATGTCACTAGACTCTATTGTTTTAAATTCTTCAGTAAGTTCTACTTGGAGGCAGGATGCATTTCCATAAAGAAACAAAACCAGGGTGAGGATGCAGTTTCACAGACAGTCAAAACTTCTGACTGTCTTTGCTTAAATTAACACCTGGAACACTACTCACACTGAAATTACCACCATTCTTGCCAGGGAAATCTCTAGCTCTGTAATTTTCAAGTATCTGATATAACTGTGGGTGTTTTCTGCCCCCTACTGGCTCATTTAAACCATAACCAAAAGCAAGGATGCTGCAGTTACCTAAGACAAATGATCCAACAGAAGACACCCTACAACCAAGGGAGGGGCTTTCCTGCAATGTTCTGCATGGCTATTTACATTCAGCATATGAGCAAAGAAAGCCTGCCAGAACAATATGAATTACATTTAGTTACACTCACATAGTAGCCAGGAAAAAGAGGAATTTTTATAGGGATCTTCCATATGGCATCTCTGAATGAATACAATGTGAATAAGCGTAAGGCCCGGAAAATCTTCTCCAGTGCTTTTCCTGATCTCTAGGCACACACTTCCACTGACACTGTTGAATGCTCCCTGTTTTCCATATGGGCAACCCATGTCACGAATGCTGAGGTGGCATCAGAGGCAGTTTGTCCATAAAGTGATAGAAATGCACATTCCTGACATTAAAATACCCAAGTCAGACTAACACAAAGGCTGACAGCTGTCAAACCTCTCATGGGTATTACACCCCAAAGACCATATGATGAAGATACTACAGATGTTTGGGTTTTTTTAAACCCAGAGAGCTCCTGGGTTATTGATGAGTTTTTGCCTATGAAGAACTTAGGAAAATACAATGTTGACAAGTAAGTTTCCTTAGCTGGAGCAGTTCCTTCCCATCTTGACAAAAAGAACAAGTTCCTTCCACAAGGGAAGGTGAGGTGCCTGAGGTGGTAATTCCCTCCAGAGTTTGCACCCTGAGGGAAGTGACAGCCCAAGCCATGCTGCCCTCCAGACAGGAATAGGGTGTGGACAAGGCTGTTCATCCAGAGGTATTAACCTGAGAATTTGGGCATGAGCCACATTTCTTTAGCTGGTCTCTAGGGTTTGCCCAAGGGCACTATAGCACAAATAAAAGGATCCAGGAGCCGATTGGAAGGAACAGTGTTGAAACCTGAAAACCAGTGAGATGCTGGGAAGCTCAGTGCAGCTGGGAGGGTTTGACACTGAGTTGCTCCATGTGACAGGAAGATGTTGAAGGAAATGAAGGAAGGGAAAGCAAACTGCCCTGCATCATTCAATCACCAGATGTTAGCACCAGCTGAGTCTGCAATAACCTGGAAAACCTCTTTGTGCTCTGGGCACACAATGTGAGTACCTGAAACACATTACCAAAGGTCACACTGTGCTTTGATTTCAACGTTTAACCAAACCTGTTCTTATGCCTTCATAGCCTGAAGCTGTCTGTTTAATAACAGAGCACATTTTAAGCTATAACAGAAGTTTAGATTACTTGCTCTAACCAATCAAGTTTGGAGCGGTGTATTACAGAAGTTTACAACTTCAATTACCCTCTGCTGCAATTATTGTTGTCTTCAAATCACCTCTTTATACTACACTAGTTACAACTCACGCACCCTAGTGCTTTTAAAATAAACAGGCAATTAGAAAACATTCCAAATTTACTAGCTCTATTATTTATTAATAATGTTATTTATTATTAAAAGCACTTAACACTATTATCTGCCTATGATGCCCATTCTCTGTACTGCTCAGGCATAATCCTGCAAACTCTGGCTCTTTTTATTGCTGTCTTCCTTGTCTCAGTTATTCACTGTGTTTGCTGATTCCTGTGAGAGTGCAGACACTGCTAACCTGAATGTTTGGAGTACTGAGACTCAAAACAAACGTGGCCATGGCAAAATAAGGGCAGTTGAAGTTGTTACATTTACATTCAAGTAACTTCTGCTTTAATAAGGTGCATTTTGATGTGATGAAGTGCCATGAAATCCCAAGTAGATGTTCCAGAGCACTTTTTTGGAATCCATATGTATGGAGCAGAATTCATTCACTCTGAGGAACAGAACTGCACAGCAACAGAGACAGATGCTCAACAATCCATCCACATCTCTCAATGTTACTCTACAAAACCTTCCAGTTGAATAAGGATTTCAAAAATGTACTTACTCTGAACAGCACAACACAAGATCTGTATTTCCATCACTGAATACTAATACATAACATTTTTTCTTTTTTTTTTTTTTTTATTACAGTAGAGCTTTTTACTCCAGAATTTGTTAGCAGCTCTTTAAGCTGTTTAGCCTAGGAGTCATTTGGAAGGGACGGACTTCAAAGAAGAGAAGGAAGAAAGAAAAGGCTAAAATAAAGATTTATGCCAGACTAAGTGCAAGGTGGTGTTCTGTCATAAGAGCAAAGCATACAGGAAGTAGCTACTTATTTGGGTGGAGAGATGGAGATAACGAGAGGGAGGACATTGAAAGGCAGGTAGGAGGCAGCCTAAATGCAGAGGCAGATGAAGCAAATACACAGCACCTTTAAAAACCAGTATGGTAGAGCATGTACTAAGCTGTAATTGCTTAAAGCTTCTTATTGTCACTGTGAAGGGCATATTAAATCCATCTCACAGATCAGAAGACCCAGGCTTACAGGTATGAAGAGCTCTGAGATGCTTTCAGTCAGTTATTGACGCAAAAGGAAGAAATGTGAACTGAAGTATGGCAAGTTCCTCCCATGCTCTACATGATAAAAACCAAGTCAGTTAAATTACTCCACAGGTTCTAATTCTTCTGCTAAATTACCCAGAGAAAATAATTTTAAAAAGCAAAGCAAATTGTATTTACCAGAGTGTTTCATTTTGAAATGAACATTAAAAAAAATAAATAAAGAACTCTATCAGAAGCTGTTATTTCTGGGTTTAAATTTTCTTTGTAATACATTATTTTTTCCTGTTTTCTGTTTCCTGGCTATACCTGCTGGACTCAATACCTCAATCCAATGACTATTTTACCATGCTTTAGTTACTCATCATAGGATTTCCTGTGTTACACAGAGCAGCTCTGCAATAGTCAACTGACTCCAGGTTAACTCTGGTGGAATCAGCCTGCAATCACAGTGAAATGTGTTGCAATGTTTTAGAGAAAGATTTCACAAGAAAACCAATAATTCACAACAGTCACAGAATTCATTAGCACCAACTCCCCTGACCCTCCTGCGCTGTGTTGGGTTTGTCAGCTCCTGCCTCTTCCACTATTAATTAAGGGGAAGTTGATGAGTTTTAGACAGTCTCAGCCTACAAAGTTATGTGTGATTCCACAGCTACAGAAGCTTTAGAAAACCCACAAGGCTGAGTCTTGGGAAAACCTGCAAAGACCACATTTTTTTGGGTAGGTATAATTACTGTACTTCCCCTTCCCATCATTACTATATCCATTAGAAATATGCTGAAAAATCAAGAAGAGAATGAATTTTAGAATGCATAAATGGAAGCTTGCTGATGAGCAAATGGGAAGAATTTACCCAACTATTGTCAATTCTGTACTCTTCAAGCACTGCATTAACCAATATTAAACTCCAGCAACACCAAGTTCAGTGAATAAAGAATCAATTTGTGAGCTCTGAGTAGCTGTTTTATAACAATAAAGAACCACATGAGGCCCATAATTCTCATTACAATGTCAAACTCCAAACTGTGTTCATTTTTTCTGGTTAAGTGAAATCTCATGAACCTTTAGTTAGTGCAAGGCTGTTCTCATCATTAGGTAAAGACTTTGTGGAAGTTGGGGTTTGGGGATGAGTTTGCTGAAAAACAAAAATATTGCTATAGCAAAACACATCAAACATCCACCATTTAAATAATTACCTCTCTACTGCCAGATAGAGAAGAAGCCTTTTTCTTTGCAAAGATACAAGATCATTTCATGCAGTGGATTCAAATGAAATAAAATATTCTTTTGACAATTTAGCATCTCAAAAACAACTGGGGAAAAAAACCCCACTGAAAACCTCACTGGCTGTTTTGTAACAACTTGAGAATCTGACAGTGACCATAGATATTCCTACCTATCCTGTGGGTACAGGAATGGCTGGCCAGACTGGAAATAGCTGAAATATATGGAATATAAGGCACCAAGCATCATCACATAGTTGTCAAGATAAGTATCCCCAGAAGGACCAAGCAGCTCTCAGACCATGGGATTTTCTTGATTCTGGAAAAACATGGACATTGTGTTAACAGGACAAGGAGAACTGAGGTGCAAACAGCACAGAGGTAGAACATGCTCTAAATCCACATGCTGAGTATACTCTAAGAGTAACATATTATGAGATTAAAACATTAGGATATTATTTTGAAACACTAATTCGCCAACATTTCTTTAAGAACAGAAAGGCTGTAGTGCAGAACTGAAAGATTTTTGTTCAGATTGTCATGACTGCACAACAGATTCTGCAGACAACTGCCAGGGTGTAACAGCAAAAAGCAAATGAACAAAACCCCCGAACTGTCCCTTTGTAAATTTATTTTTGAATAAAAAAGACAGTAAATTAATTTTCCTTCCACTCCATCAGGTCCATCAAGGTTTCAAAACAGAGGTGGCATGCATGAGGTGTTTTGGTTTTGATGAAAGGTGATTAATTATAGACTCACTGAATAGAAGTCGTGTGTCAAACGGTTGTCAGCAAGAGCTCATAGAGCTAACAGCAGACAGACATGTGCTCTTTGGTATAAGGCTTTGATAATCTGATCATACAAATAGCAGGAGTTTCATTGCCTTTGGTTGCCTTCAAAAGTTTCATTTACTGCCACTGAAGTACTAAGAACCTTTAGGAATTTTTTATTCTTGATTAAAGGTTCTTTAGAAAGCGTAGATATTGCCTTCTCTGAGGATTCAAATGTAAGAAATCATCAAGAATGCTGAAATACAATATTCAGAGCTGATATTCATGTGGAAATTTATTTCAGGATATTTTGACTGATGGCACAGACATCAGAAAGAAGCACTTAGTAAAACTGGGCTGTTCTTATAGGAATATATGGCAAACCAAAGCCAGCTCCCCACAGGCTGTGCTGTAGTATCACACTACAGGGAAACATTTCAGAACTAATAACCATAAGCACCATTAGGCTGCCCCAGCTGTGCTGCAGAGCCCTGTGGAGAACATCTGACAAGCTTAGGACAAGCTGAGCACTGGCCATGGGCACCTGGGTTTGGCTTCAATTCTCTACAGTCTAACATTTTAACTACTTATATCCTAAATTTGTGCTCTGTGGAAGGGAAAGTCTCCAAATCAGCCAATCTCAGCACAGAAATAGCCCTAATGATCTTGCTATTTCACAAACCTTAGCACAAATTTATGACGTTCTCATCCCACACATCCTTACCTTCACAAGCCAATGTTGTGCAAATCAGCTGACAGTGTTGCTTTGATTTAAACACTGTGCTAATGAAATGAAAGACTAATTCAGTTTTCAGACTGGAATTCCACTTTAAAAGCCAAGATACAAAATGTTTGGGAGCCGTAAATTTTAAATCATGTAGAAAACGGAATTCTAGTAAGAACACAAACCAGAAAAATTACTTCACCAAACAACTGCCACCAATTGTTACCAATCCCTCACCAATACACATGTATTCATAATGCCTCTACACTAAACTGCAAACAAGAATTTCAGTGAATATGACACTCAGGGTTAATTACTAAAAAGCTTTTACCAGAAACAACAGTGGCTTCAATCTACAAACATACCCTCAAGTGTCTGGAGAGACCTTTGTGTATGTTAAACTTGCACTGATTTTAAACACTGAGCAAATGTACTCTTATGTAAACAAAAATTAATGCATGAATGTGTCACTGCATTCCCCTATGAGACAGAGTTTATTAAAAAATGTGGATTTGAGTATTTTTCTTCTCAGAGAAGTGTATATATGCTTTGATGACAAATGCAAGTAGCCACACATCACTAAAATCTAACACTGTAACAGGAATGTCCATCCAAAATGAATCCACTACAAACCTAAAAGACCATCTTCAAATCAGGGCCCCTCTGAATAATAATTTCTTCTTACTAGTGAAGAGCTCATAGTATTAATCACTTCCATACAGTTTGAATCCCACCTGTTGTAAAGGGGACAAAGAAAGCATCCAAGTGTTGCCAATAATATCATTAGCAAAAGAAGGGTGGAGAAAATTGCATTACATTGCATTGCAACATTATTAAACATTTAATTTCTGCTTATGAACTGAGCACTTAGTCTCCCATGAAGACACCTTAGATGCACTTGAAAGCAAGGCTTAACCCAGCACCGGTTTTATAGCATTCACTCCTGTTGAAGTGAAATGGCATCTGTTTATACAACTTTAGCCATCATAGGAATACTTTTTCTTTCTCCTATTTTAATACCAGCACTGTTTTTGGGGGTTGTATTATATAATTTTTTCAACTCAGAACTGCCACCTGGAATTGAGCAACCTCTAAAGCTTCGTTTTTTCCACTCCTTGATGATTACAACCATGGTCGGGGTAAGTCAAATATCTTAACCTGGGGATTTCACTTTTGCTTAGGTAGGATATTTGGGAGCTGGAGGAAAATGGCTCAAGGGAAAAATAAAGAAAAAACAATTTACACTCCTGTAAGCATAGATACATGAACCCAAACCATGTTAAATTAACTAATAAAATTAATATCACTAATCTTAAAAGCTTCTTTAGATTTTTCAGTCAAACTGCAGTCACTTTATGCTGGGAAACCATTTCATATGAAAATTTAAAATAAATATCTAGATGTATCCTGTACATATTGAACTGCATACAACTGCATTGTACATAGAATAATGCTGTCTGTTCGGGAACAAGCCAACATTACTCCTCTTCTTCCAAATTCTTTCTTTTCAACAGGGAAAGATTTTGGAGAAGCTGGGGATCTGCAATGATTTAACCATACTGCGAGTAGTGCTCGATGGGATACCCCCATGGAGAGATTCCAAACTGCTTATCAAAGATCTCACAGTAGATGAGGTACCCTTGAGGATTTATCAGCCCAAAAGCCCACCCACTGGCAAAAGAAGAGGAATTCTGTATTTTCATGGAGGCGCTGGCACATTTGGGAGCATTAGTAAGAAATGGGCAAGTTTTATTTTTCAAGTCAAATCCAAATTTTGCATTTTTGCCTTCAGGCATGTGTCAGGCAGTGTCTACCCTATCCTTCTCAGTGTCATCAGTCTTTGCTCAGCGCAAACTGGAAACTATTTGTGGAATGAATAGTCTCGTATTAAAGGGAGTCACATCTCTGCTTCCTTTGGGCAAGAGACCTGTGATCCAGAAATCCCTCACCCTGCTATCAGCTCTCAGTGAGGGATGCTGCTCTACTAAGACTACCCTACCTTACATAAAAGGTACAATATGGGTCCAAGGAAGAATTTAAATACATTACCAAAAAAGCCCCAAAAAAACAAAACAAACCAAAAAACCAGTAAATAAATTCCCATTCATGCAAACAAGGAATCCAAATGAAAGAAAATATAAATAATGAAGGAGGAATTTGGGGAAATTTGATTCTTGTGGCAACGTGGCACAGGATACTTGATTTCTTTTCCAGAAAGGAAGACAACCCTTGTCTCAGCAGCTGGGAGTTCAGCTTCTTGAGTGTTCCAGATCTCCTTCAGAGCAGCCAAGGCTCTGAGTGCTTTCTCTGCAAGCCAAGGCCCTTAACATGGAAATCTGGACTTTGTTCCAGGGGTCAGGCAGTGCAATTTGAGGGGTTTGAATCCTTTACTGTTTCAAAGGGTAGGTCTGCACTATTCTGGGCAGATTTGAGTTTCCTGGCATTCTTCAGCCCCATGCAGGGATCAAGACATAACTCTTGTGCTGTGGGGTCCCCTCTGCACTGGGGCACAGATAACCCACCCTGATGTACTCAGGAGCCTGGGTGGAGTGTCAGACTTACACCTAGAGCTAGTCTGGGTGGCAGTGAGGACTCCAGGGATGGCAGCCACTCTGTGATCTAAGGGACAGGTGAATTCCTCTCACTGGAAGAAAAAAACACACCACAAGTTACACAGTGAGTCCCTGTTCACATGGCATGGCTTGATGTAACAGCCATACCTGAACACAGAGAGTGGCACCTGACCTTTGGCTTCAATTCCTTTTGGTGTTTGATAACAGGTAGATAACAATCAACATGATGACAAGCTTTCAGAAGGCCTTTGGGAATCTCCAGCCTAGGAAGTCTGAAGTCTGAAACCAGCAAATTAGCAGATGCCACACTGAAGGGAATCAGTGGACAGATAACTATGACTTATTCCTCAAATGGATGCCATACTTCACAAATCCTAGAATCATTGAATAGTTTGGGTGGAAGGGACCTTAAGTCTCATTCTCATTCCAAGTCGCCACCATGGGGGGGGACACCTTTCACTATTCCAGGTTGCTCCAAACCCTGCCCAACCTGGCCTTGGACATTTCCAGGGATGGGGCAGCCACAGCTGCTCTGGGCATCCTGTGCCAGGGCCTCACAACCCTCACAGGGAAGGATTTCTTCCTAATATCTCATTTAAACCCACTCTTTATCAGTTTGATCAATTTAAGGTTTGTTAGTCAGCAAATACATGAATAAAGGAGACTGAGTTGCTAAAACCCACTTTGATGTCCAGAAGTCTCCTAAAGAGGCTGCACACCCATGACACAAGAGGGAAGGTCTTTCATTTGGATTATGCTGATTGAAAGACAGAAAAAGATGGGTTATGGAAAGCTCCTGTGAGAGTCCCTTAAGGAGATCTGTACTGGGAGCAGTGCTTATCAATTTATTTAAACACAGAAAAAAGGTGCAAGGTGATGTGGCATTAAGTCCTTTGAGGATCACAAATGGATGGCTGAAAAACTGCAGAATGTCTTTATGACAGCAGAGGATCAGACAATAAAATGACAGGTGAAATGGCATGTAGAGAAGTCAAACAGATGAACAGAGCACTCTGACCTTATAAATGAAGCAATGGACTCCAAGCAGGAGCAGGAAGAAGATCTTGCAGGAAGGAGGTCTTGGGATTATGGCAGGAAGTTGCCTGAAAATGTTGCCATAGTGCACAGTAGCACTCAAAAAGCAAATAAAATGCTAGCAACTATTAGTTGGAAAGACTAAACAAGAAACTTTTTATGCCACTATAATAAATCCACGGTGTATCCAAATATAGTATAATTCTTATAGTTCTGTTTCCCACTCCTCAAAAAAGATATAACAGTAATGGAAAGACTTGGAGAGGCTGCCTAGGTGAGAAAAATGCTTCTGTGCAGAGAATATGTGAACAAACTATGACTCTTTAGGCTGCAAAAGATGCATAAAGACAGATAGACTAAGTGACCACAAAATCATGAGAAGCAAGAGAAGTTAAACAGGGAAGGATTTATCCACCATTTCTTACAGTACAAGAGTTAATGTCATCATGTGGAAGCAGTGAATGCCAGGTATGAAAGAAACAACTAGAAATGGCTCTTCACACCTTTATAAGCAAGCAAGAGAACTCCTTGTACAAAGCTGTTATGGTTAAGGTTAAAATTATGGGCTTAAGAAGTGGTTTGGGTAATTCACAGAAGAATTGCTAATCAGGGTATTAGGTATAAAGACAGCTTCTGTCTCAAAGGAGCACCCTGAGCCTCAAATTTCTGTCTGCTCCTTTGTCCTCAGCTTACACTCTCCTTAGACACCTTTTGTTGACCACCAGGTGAGATGTGAGACCACCCCAGACAGATTTCTGGGTTTCCCCAGTATCACTATCCTTACATGCTTGTGTGATGCCCTGGGAGCCACTGGCCAACAGAACATGTGCTAATGTGTAAAGACCACATTCCATAGTACAAGTTCCTTATCAGTCTCGTGTTGCAGTGCCTTCCACATAGCATATGTTTAGGGATCTATATTTTCATTTCAAAAGGATATTTGATTTTCAAATCAACATTTGTGATAAACTTTCTCTCCAGGAGCCTTTGAAAGAATATGCCGCTATATGGCCAAAAAATGCAACTCAGTGGTTGTGTCTGTTGGGTAAGTGCTCTTTTGCCATAGAAGTATTTATGGGATTACAGCTCTCACTTGAAACTCTTCTGAAAAATACGCTGAAAATATTTACTGTTTTAGGTCACATCCCTATTTTTCACTTAAACCTTTCATTTGTAGGCGAAGTGTTCTAAAATAGCTCTAGCATCATTAGTTTGGCCTTCCAATCTACACTAGTTAAACCCAAATAGGATCTTTAAAATTAAGAACAAAAAGTCTGCATAATGACCACAGCAACTGCAAACAACACAAACTGAATGTATATAAGTCCACCAACAATAACCACAGTCTCTGACATTTCAGGTACCGTCTGGCTCCTGAACACCCCTACCCAGGGCAATATTTTGATTGTCTCAATGCCACCTTATACTTCATGAGGAATTTAGAAGAGTATTATGTGGACCCTGGTCTCATCATTGTTAGTGGTGACAGCTGTGGAGCTAATTTTGCTACAGCTATTTGCCAAATACTGCTGAATGATAGAGATCTGCCAAAAGTACGTGCTCAGGTCCTACTTTACCCAGGACTGCAGGGGCTGGATTTCCACTTGCCCTCCTACCAGCAGAACGCTTTTGTCCCCATGTTGACCCGCAAGATGATCATCTACTTCTGTTTTCGATACCTTAACAGAAAACCCACAGTCTGGAAAGATGTTCTACAAAACTGTCATGTTCCTGAGAGTATGAGACACCAGTATAAAAAATGGATAAGTGCTGACCTTATTCCTGATGAATTTAAGATTAGAGGCTACATACCACCAAAACCCTCACCATATAAACCTGAAGTCCATGAAGCTGTCAAAGAAATTTTAGCACTACCGTTTTCCCCACTTTTAGCTGAAGATTCCATTATTTGCCAGCTCCCTGAGTCCTACATTGTGACCTGTGAGTTTGATGTGTTGAGGGATGATGGTCTGTTATACAAGAAGAGACTAGAGGACAATGGCGTTCAAGTTACCTGGTATCATTGCAAGAATGGCTTCCATGGAGTTTTAGCCGTTTTTGGCTATGGGATTTTTTCTTTTTTATCTGGAAATATGATAATGGACAGTATGGTGAATTATATAAACAGTTTATAGAAGCATTTTTCAGAAGAAAGATGTAAGTCAAGCAGTATCTTTGATGAATTTATACTTGGCAAGGAATATAAACACTTTGATTTGTGGTTTGGATTTTGACTGCATTTTGGAGTTTCTGATTTCTGCTTCTGTAGTGACTCTCAAACAAATGTTAAGATTATTTGAAGTGCCACCATTCCAGAAAATATTCTCGTAAAAACACACCAATAAGACTGACGTGAAAAAGGCAAGGCACCTAGCATATCCTGTTTCACTAAAACAATAGCAATTGCAGTATCTTTGCATTGCTGGCACACACTGAAGGCAAGAGACAAGAATCTCCCTTGAAGATTCTTCAACACCACAGAAATGCTGAAGACAACTAAAGTCTGCTTTGGCCCTTGTGACAGACAGGAGGTGT
>JANPWX010000287.1:2237958-2264236 GCA_024734555.1 Trochalopteron elliotii | reverse complement strand
ACATTTCCCCAGCTCAGGGCAGATCCTGAGGGTGGTTTGAGAATACAAGGAGGTAGAATAGGTTAAAGAAGCATTTCTCCAGAAACAAAATTTTCAAATGTGTCGTCTGCAGGTTAAAAGTACTACATTTGCATTTGAACTTTGAATCTTTTTTACCTTTTTTGAGGAAGAAATTGAGTCTGCATTAAATAGCAGCTCATTTTTTTCTTGTAAATGTAATAGGTAGGAATTCCTGCTTGTCTTTACTTTGTGTATTTCTGGTTCTCCCTTTTATAAATTGCCTTGAAGTAAGGTAGTCTGGTCACATTTTGAAACTCATGTGCAAGGGGAAGATAAGAATCGTCTCTCAGAAAGACAAAGAATTGCTTCTTTATTTTATAATAAATCATGTAATTCTTCTGCTTGCCACAGATTTGAGACAGTAGGAGACCAGTCCTAAAATAAGTAGGGACCTTTTCAGAGGAGGTTTCATTTAAATTAGGGATGAATTTTGAGAGTTTGTATTTTAGAGGTGTTTATCATGATAGACTGCTTTTAAAGCCAATCACTGTGGAAATTCTCTGGTTTGGTGGGTTTTCTTTTTTCTCCAGTAGCAAGTTTGGATCGTCAGTTTCTTAACCTTTGTAGCTGGCAGCAGTTCCTGCCACTGCTCCTGCCCCATCTCATTGCTCTATCTTGACATACTGTGTGCAGATCAGTTCTGTGGCCAGCTCACAGCTGCTAGCAGTGAGGGCTCCTGATGTAACAGAAGGAAATGTGTGGTAGTTTCTGGGGCAGACTGGGCTTGAAACTGGCATTTTCAGTGTCACGTGGCTCAACTGCTCTTGTTTTACTTTTCACAGGGATACACCAACCTCAGCAGGACCAAATTCGTTCAATAAAGGAAAGCATGGATTTTCTGACAACCAGAAGCTATGGGAACGAAATATAAAATCTCATCTTGGAAATGTCCATGACCAAGAAAATAACTAAATGATGTGGATTACAAGTTGGGTGTTTTGGGGGGAGGGGAGGGTGTAACATTAAAGGAACAGTTTCCTTTTTTAAGAATGGTATGAGACTATCTTTGGAGCCACTTTTTTAAGACTTTGAGTGGTACACTAATAAATGAGTTTGAAATTAGAGGTAATTTATGTTTTGTATACAGATTTCAAGGCGTTTGCTAATTTTGTAGTTCATGTGATTAGTTTCAAAAGGTTACAGATAATAAAGAAATTGGAGTGGTACCTTTTTAAGATAATTTTTTTTTGTCAGTGATTAAATAAGGTGGGTGAAAAAGGTTACTGTCTCTTTAATCAGGTTAAAATTGAATGCTCTTGCATTCTCACTTCTGGCTCCCTCTTCATAACAGGAGAAACAGTTGACTCCTAGGAATTCTGCTAAAGACAGTGAGCAATGTCTTGTGCTAGAAGTGTTACTGGACTATGAATTTGAATATAATCTTACAAAGGAAATAATAAGAACCTGGATTTTTTTTTCTCCCTGCAGTCATCTTTTGTTAAGTCTCTGCAAACTAGGAATTATGTTGCTCTGAGTGGCTCTGGTAACTTAGCTCTGATTTTGTTTAAAACTTCATGTAGGATGTATAACCTTCAGTGGCCTGTTCTGTCCTAAGGAAATGGGCCTTGTCTGTATATTAGATACAGTCTGTAAAGAATAGTCACTACAAAGGTAAATCAGTATTTTCAGTGTGCTCCTTTTAAATCATTAGCCTTGAGTAGTGCTTGTTAGCCTTTCCTAGTGGTACACAAAAGCCACCACCAAAAATACAAGCTAATGTACATTAAGCTTCACTTTTGGTTGAAATATTTTTCTTTACTATGCCTAGAAGGAATAAAAGCCACACCAAAAATCGGTAACTCACTGCTTAAGTATGAAAAATCTAAGATGCACTTTCCCTGTCTTGCCATTTAAGACAAAATGCCTTGATGCCTATGACCTCAGTGGACACTATCAGGTTGAAGAATGCTGTATCTGCAGTCCTGATGTTTCTAACAAATGTCAACTTCAGAAATAAAACTTGACCTTTTCCTGCCTGTCTTCCTTTTGCAGTGATTTTCAGCAGTGACATGAATCTGGTCAGTTTATTTCTTAGCTTCCATACTGCAGCAGAGTGCTGAAGGATTTCAGTGCTGGTAGTGATCATCTAAATTTCAGTCTAATTTAGATTGCGTATTTGTAAAACATTTTACTGTACATTTAACTATAGGTTAAATAGAACATTATCAACAACAACACCTCCCCTACCCCAAACAAACATAAAGTTCTTTTAAAACTCAAATACCTGATAGTGTCAACCACTAAATTAATTTCAGCTGGGAAATGGTTGTAGCATTCACTACATTAATTGTTTTCATCCCGCCGCTAAAACTGTCTTCTTGATAAAGTTGAACTTTCAAGTACAGAAAGGAAAGTGCATCTTGAAATGTATTTTATTATTATTATTATTATTATTTTAGGAAATCTCTGACCACTTAGACTTTTGAGTTTGTAAGTTCTAAAAATATTTTTTTGTATTTTTGTATTGTATGTGTAATCTTTTTTCTTTTGAAGTCTGATGCAGTTGAATACCTGTAACTGTTTTCTTTTAAAACCCTTGTTATAAACTTAACATAAAAATGTATATATTATTTTTCTTCCATAGCAGAAATATTTGGTTTATTTAAAACAAAGCACACTTTCAAAACTGACTTTCAGGACTTCCAGAACCAATTTGGGCACTACTGGAACTAGGCAAGACAAACTTTTCACTTATTTTCATCACATGTGGTTATGTTTGTCTAAATAAATCCCTTTAAGATAGTGGTAATCCACAGTGAATAGCTATTTTCTCGTGCTCCTCAGTAGCTGGTTCATATATCAATCCTATGTGATTATCAGTATCCTATAGGAATATCAATCACTTGTATAGGAATACAGCAGAACAGAACTTCAAATGAGAGAATGACTCAGAGATCTGTTCATTGTTTTAGTTAACCTACCACCACTTCCTTCCACATCTTTGTCTCAAGTAGATGTTCATGCCCAGAATTTCCTTGTACTTCAATATCATTTGGGAAATTGCAAGGCAGAAGAGCAGACATACTGTGAAATGCCTTCCATGCAACTGAGAGAGCAAAAGTTATATTTATTTTCTCACTTCCATGGTCAGTAAATAACCTTGTGAGAGAGAGACTGCAGAAACTTCTAAATCTCAGCTGAAGGTGAGCAGTGTTCCTGCCTCGCACAATGCAAGTTTCCTTCTCTGTGCTTCATGGGAGCAAATCCATCAGGATGGCCTCAGTCTCCTGAGGACTGGGTGCCAAACAAACTGGATTTTGTCACTCCCAGGTGTGTGCTGGTGTTCAACATCTGACGCTTGTGAGAACAAACTGACTGATCTGAACAGTCACCAAGGCAAATAACAGCTGTGATTAACTTGAAGCTGTAGGCTCTGGGTAGAGTAGTCATGTTTTTTGCATGCAGAGAGCCTTTTTTTTTTTTTTTTTCTTGGTGTGATTTTTTTTTTTTTTTTGGTTGGTTTGGCTTTTTTTCTTAGGATGTTCAAGAATCCTGAAATTCAAGATAAACAATCTGATTTAGCTGTGTTGAAGTGCTTGCAGGAGGTGTGCTGAGACCTTGACCTGCTGAGTACAGCATGCTCTGTGTGCCTGTCAGTGGCTGAAATGCCAGCTTGTGTGGTTCCATCCCATGGGGCTCATGCTTGCTTAGCAGGAATTGGCACCTGAGCAGCCTGCAGAACATTGATGACACAAGGTGAAGATGTGAGCAGTCACCCAGTAACTTTCTCTGTGCTACCCTGCAGCTGGGCTGTTCTGAGCCTGCTGGCTTGGAAATGGGTCCAAACTCATCTAATTATATTAAAATAATAAAAAAGCCCAAAACAAAAGGCAAGAAAAGTCTCTGCCCAAAAATGCAACCAAAACAGCACCACCAAACAGGGCAGTGAGTTGCTGGTGGCATGTTTCAGGCAGTGCTGGGTGTAACCCCTTACTAATTGCATTCCTTTAAAGCATGGGAGGTGCATTGTCCCGATTCTCAGAATGCAGATTTCATCAGCAGGAAGGAGTCCCCAGCCTGTCTCTAAGGTACCTGAGGGGTGCCAGTTCACAGCTTGTGCCATGTTGGGGATGACCCAATCGTGGTATTCATTGAACTTTGGCAAAACCAACCATGGTCTTCCTGGGAGCACCACAGCACCATCAGGCCTGGTGAGCTTCATCTCCATGGCTGCCAGGTTTGTGGAACACCCCTTTGTCAGAGCTCACAGGACTCAGTGCTGAGTTCTGTGTGCTGGCAGTGACTTTACCAAAGTTGGCTTTCTGAAGACACTTGGGAGGAAAAGTCAGCTTTTGAGAAAATGGCAGCTTCTATTTCCTGAAGAGACAAATGGGTTTTAAATTATTGGAATTCACTGGTGTCACTAGAACTCTTTATAGGCTGCTGTAAGATAAGATAAATCCATTTGGAGGAACTACAGGGTTTCAAGAAGGCTTTTTGTCTGTGTATTTGGTAGCCTTAAAGGGTATTCTGCAAAGAGGTTTGTTTTCTTTGAATCCCTTATATAACTCTAAGTTGAGGAATGCTGAGTAGTTCTGCCCTTAAGCTACAAAAGGGAAGGTTATGTTCTAAACTCACCAGAATTTGTTGTCTACTGTCTCTGGCACGACTCGTGAGAACACCATAAATACTGGATAATTAACAGTTTGCTTTTTTACTTTATCCTGTTAATACCTCCCTTATTTCTTCTGGTTTCATTAACAAAAAGATCTACTGTTGTCCAATTTTGAAATACTGGCATCTTGTACAGTGCTTACTCAGGAAAGCTGCTCGTGTCTAATAATGTGGAGCCATTGCCTGGGGGTGGGCGTGTGGTTATCCACGGAATTAAAATTACAGAACATCAACTGTTACACTTTAACTCTGGACACACCATGCTCAGTTTGTGTTGGCAAACTTGCATTTAGCACTCTGCAGTGCAGTGGTGGGAGCCCAGGATTTACTGCCCAAACCTCTGCAGCTTTTTGAGGTCTGGGCACTCCAACATGTTGCAGCTGCCCCTCAGGCTGGGTAAGGAGGAGGCAGGAGTGGCTGATAATCGGAGCATGGACTTCTTGATGCAGTGGCATGAAATGAGGTCTGGAAAAGCTCTGCTCAGCCTGTGGCTCAGTTCTTAAATTTGTTTCTTGGGATTGGATTTCCTGATGAGTTGGATATGCAAAAAGTGTTTGTGGTTCTGTAGCAAGAGCTCCACTGAAACTTGAAGTCATGAGCCCACATTGATGTTTTCCTGGTAGTACAAGTTATTAATCTAAAGTTAATGCAAGTTGTAATAAAAACAACCTTTACTCCCCCAGCTTCCCCTAATTTGTAAACATGGTAGCTGCACATAAAGTGTTGGCTGATGCTCAGTAGCTCATTAGAGAATCACAGCCGTGCCTTGGTGACAGAAGTGTGGCTGCGGGAGCCCTCACCACTCAGCAGCTGCCACAGCACTGAACAGGTAACTGAAACCAGGGCCCAAAGGGGTGCTTTACTTCTGTTACTCAGGTGTGACAGTCCTGTTCACATGGAAAATTTGAAGCCCATGACAAGAAGAGCTTGCACTACTCCACATCTAAAAGCACTACTTCACTCAGCAACGCTGGAAGGCAGGGCCCTTTACCCCAGAGGAGAGACAAAGCCTGCAGCACAAAACTTTTCCTAGGGGAACAAGCAAAACTTTCTTTCTGCCAAGTCCTTTAAAGGTCACATGAGACTTGTAAGGATGCTCCCCAACTTGAGGGTGACAACAGGGTGACCAGGGCCTCTGCCTGCAGCAGCTGGAATTGTTCTGCAGGAGAACAGGCCTTGGTTAAGAGCTGCTCCAGAGGTGCTGGGGGTTTCCACCACGTTGTTGGCCACAGCTGTAGGACTGGCTCCTGAATGTCATCATTAGACACTGGTGCTTCCTTTAACAGCGAGGAATGACATGGTTGTAACCCCAGTAGAAATAAAGTGGGGCAAAAATTACCCACACATCACTTGACTGTTGTGCACCTCTAGTTGCATCCCTGTGGAGCAGCAGTTGTTCAACAGAAGCCTACCTGACTCCTTCAGCACTCAGCCTTTTGAAACCCCCACTTTTCTTCAATTACAGACTTAGCTTGGGTACCTACAGAGGCTCACAGAGGAGTTGAAAAGCTCCTAGCGTTCCCTGAGGATGAGCCACAGAAGATAATCAGGCCTTCTGCCACATCAGTGCTGCCTTGAAGTTCCTGCAGCAGCAAAGGGAAAGGCACAGGTCTCTCTTCAGCCAGGAGAGTGATACTGGAGGACAACTTCCACACCACAACCCCTGCTCAAATACTCATCCTAGGGCAGAGGGCAAGGATGGAAGTGCTGGCTGGTGCTTGCTCTGGGGTGCAGTGCTGTGGACACCCAAATCAAGAGAAATAACATCTGAAACAAACCAAAATGGTGACAGCTGGGTACAGGGGGCTGAGCAGATACCTCACCCACCCCGAGGACTTGCAGCCAAGGCAATTTCAGTATCAATATACACAGGGTTTCATTAGCACTGTGCTCTTACACAGCCATGTTCTGACACTGAATTCAGGAGGGCTGTGTGTTTCCTCATACAACATAATTGTTTTGAGTTTTCAGCAAAAATTAAAAAGCAGGTGTTACTATAACTATCCAGGCCAGAATCTGTCTGTATATGGAAAGTGAAATACTGAAGAGGAATCTCCAACACCTTCTTTCCCTGGAAAAAAAAGTTTCTTGAAAGAGCAGTTCATGGCAGAGCTCAGTTTATTTGATGACAGAAATAACCATAACTTTATACATCTAACACTAAATAAAAACAGCAGAATGTACAAATCAAATTAATTATGTACAGGAATTCACTAGGAATACTTAATGAACGGACACTTCTCATTGACTTTATTTTTAAAAAAAATCAAATAGCAACTGCATATTTGCAGTCTGGTTTTTGCAGAAGGGTAGTGAATATCTTAAGTGCTGAAGTCCAGAGAAAAACATAAGGCAACTCCACCCAGATGGGAACAGCAAAGCCAAGAGTGACACTCACCACTTACCTCACGCCGTTCTGAAAAGGTAAGGCACAGCATGTTAGGAAAGGGGTGCCACAACATTCAGCTTTGACATTCCTGGATGAATCTTGTTTAGAAAACAACCTTTTGTCATTTGTTTGGTTGGTGGTTGTTTTTAAACAGCAGATCATTGAGTCAGTAAAAGCATTTTGACAGTGGATAAGAAGGCTCCAAAATTCAGATTCACTTTCGCTTCTTCCATAGGTTGAGCAAATAAATAAATGCACCAAAGATTAAACTGAGGTGCTGGTAATATTCTTTTTTGTAAGGTAACACACTTAATATACAAATAACGTTCTAGCACTATTTACAGCTATTTTTCCTTGAATACTTCTTCACTTTAGTAATACATAATTATTTTTAGATACAAACACTGAAGTAAGTTTTCAAGTTTACCTAGTGCTCTTTTACATCTTTTTCCATTATAATGGCAGTATTTTAATTTTAAGCAGGATGGCTATCTCCAGATTCTTTACCATACAAAAATTCAGCTAGCAGTAATTTTTTTTAAATATTCATTTTAGTTTTACTCCATTTGGTAATTAGAAAATAATACAATTGTAAAGGGGTGCAGGATATATAAATAACTACATTATTTCTCTGAAATAAGCCCCATACTTTTGAAATAGGCATCTACAAATTAATTTGGATCCAAGACAGGAACTCAAACATAAAAAATTTTCAACAACTGCTTATCTACAGAACTGCAAAGTATAAAAAGAACAGTCCATTCTGTAGCTTAGTAGACAGATATCTACACAGTTAAATAAGATGAAAAGTAGAAATACTTATTCAAATGAGGTGGTTACTTTGCCACAGGGTTTGCTGGAATTTTGTTCAGTGGATCTGTTTCACAGGTAGCAGTTATATGCATGTCACTTTATTTATGAAGCTAACCCTGCAATGTAACAAGTTTCTGGCTGCTGTTCAGGTTAGGAAACGTGATACCACTACAGATTGACAAGAATTTAAAAACTACAGCTCTGATTGTTCACATGCAAAGCACTTTCAGTTTCCTTGACGCACATGCTGCTTGCTTGAAAAACCCCACGCAGCAACAAAGGAACCCACACCTTGTACAGATTAAGATGTGCCCTGTTGGTGGTATTAAACCTAAGGGACATGGAAACCTGGGCCAAGCACAGCTGTCATTCACACTTATTTGCAGGAACACCTGTAAGGATTTTTCCAACTATGTGATGTGACACCAGGTATCAACTAGCCCTAGAAATATTTTTCTTAAAGCAGCAGTAATAAGGTCTTTCAGAAATTCTGGTAATTTTTGAGACAAATTTAATTTTTAATCCATCCTAAGATTTTCATACTTCTCTATCCTGATACTGTCATGTGTCTGTCCTGGGAATTAGCAGGGCTCCTTCTTTCAATATGATACAAGACAAGATCAGTCTGTAACTAAGTGGAGTTCTCAGTTCCTGAAGAAGTGTGCCATTAGACCTTTGTCCTTTGACAGGTTCTACATCAAATGTAAAGCAAAATTAGAAGCATCCATCATCAGGCTGCCTGCTTTGGGTTCATCCATCAGTGCTGGGAATAGCTTCCAAACAGACATGGAGCTGAACGTGGCTGTGCACAGAGACTGTGGTGTAAACCCCTCCCTCACAAAAGAAAAGGAGTTTACTTCTCTAAGTAGTGTCCCTGTGGTGGGCTGTCCTCTGGTCAACTCAGATTCACAACCATCTTGGAGAGTCACTTGCTCAGACTTCAGCAGATCACTGCCCATTATCTGTAAAACGTTTTACAGCATTTTGCTGAACCTCGGACCAGCCACCCACATGCCTGGAATTTAAGTTCTTCAGAACTGGGATTCACTAACTACCAATGGTGTATTTGTCCAGAGAAAAAAGCTTCAGTTTTTCTGTATGCCCTATGAAGCACAAGCCTACACAAAGCATTCCGCCACCTCCCTTCTCTTGGGAGTAACAGACAGAATCCAATACAGGTAATTTGCTCACAAACTTGATGAAATCACACCAAAACAAACAAAAAAGCAACCTATCACTGTGCATTTCTAGTTTTTAGTGCAGCCTTTTTATATGTTTTTTTCTTTTTAATTTTTCAAAGTTACAGTATGATATTGCATACACAAAACCATTATTTTAACTTTTTTTTTTCTTTTTAAAGTTATAGCCAGTATAGAAATCTTAGTTTTCAAAGCCTTGGCCCACACTGGAGTATTGGTACTTTTTCTCTGTAATGCATGATGCAGTATTCTGTCATCACAACATTCAGTACTGAGGATTAACCATTTGAAAACAAGGCATCACTGAAAGCCTCAGCTAACCCGTCAGATACTTGGCTATTACAGATTATAGAACCTTACCCTTCTTGCTCTCATACACTAAATTGACTCTGTCGTTGTTACATGGGCCACTTCTACTTCTACAGTTTCAACGGCCTGTGTCACCTCAGCCATTTTCTGTCCTTGCTGTTGTGCCAGCACGTAATTTACCACCTGCATGATGCTTTGGTCAGAAAGGGTAGAGACTGACGTGCATTCCTCAGTAGCTGCAACCGCTTCGATGGCTTCCAGCGTCTCTCCCGTCACCACCACGGTCTCGCCCTCACCGGCGCCGAAGCTGATCTCGGTTTCCTGTTCCTGCATGTCCGACGCTAAAATGCTGATGGCGTGCTCCACCTGCGTGCCCTGGTTGTGAAACTGCAGGGTGTCCTTTTCCAGCATGATCTTGCAGGGAATGTAGTCCCTGTGGAACTTGGTCATGTGCTTGCGCAGGGTCCGCGCGTCGATGTAGGCCTCGTTGCAGACGGGGCACACGTAGGGCCGCTCGCCCGTGTGCGTCCGCACGTGGCGCTTCAGGGAGCGCGCGTCCGCCCAGGCCACGCCGCACGTCAGGCACTCAAACGGCTTCACACCTGGCAGGGGTGAGGCAGGCAAGGGTGACACAGAGCTCGCCAGGAGCAGCAGGGACAGGGACAACAGAGCAACACTGCCATGTCTGCTATGTGTCTTGGGTTATGTAACCAAAAAATGTTTATTCTATTTTCCATCTGTTAAAACCGGTTAGGGAGATGTTTTCTTGATCTCTTTTATAACCCATTCCTCATAACTCCAGGGGGAGGGGGCAGGTGCCTTCTGATAATGGGCCAGCTGTTAAAACCAGGTGGGGCAGTGTTCCTTATCTCTTCCACAACCTGTCCACCCTCCGGGGGATATCTTCTGGTAATGGGCCATTAAGGCTCACAACATGACTGATACAATTACACCATCCCATTGTGAGATGCTCCACCCCGTGGGGGGAGCCAACTGCTCCAACCTAGATAAAAACAGATCCGGGAATGCCAGGTATCCTGGTTTTCCACTGGATTTCCCAGAAGAAGACCGGACCCTTCTCGCCACCACTGGACCCTTCTACAAGATCATCTCTACTCCAAAAGAACCACATCTATTACTCCAGGAGGATTTATTTGGACTGCTCCCAACACCCTGACCAACAGGGTGTCAGGTCATACTCTGACTCTGTCAGGGTTTCTAGGATTTTTGTTTGTTTGCTTGTGTTTTTGTACTACTGCATTGGTATTCTTAATATTCCTAGTAAAGAATTGTTATTCCTATTCCCATATCTTTGCCTGAAAACCCCTAACTGAAAAATAATTTGGAGAGAGGGGAGTTACTTCTCCATTCCAAGGAAAGCTCCAGCTTTCCCTGGTGGACACCTGTCTTTCTAAACCAAGACACTAGGTAAGAAGGAGACCCTGTTTACCATTTCTGTGTAACAATATAACACAAGCATAGTGCATTAATTCAGTGGTGAGATTTTCCACAAATGCCCAGCCCAATCCAACACTTTACTTACGAAACTTTTCAAGATTCCTTTTAATGCAGTTTCTTCCTTATTTTAAGTGCATGATGCTTAATGAAATTCTGATCATTTTGATTTCTTTCTGAAGCCATGTTTTACTTCACAGAATTTGCCACTTATATTTCTAGCCAACCTTTGCTTCTGTAAATCCTTCTGTACACCTACAGCTTTACCCCTCCTCTTCCACACTGCATATGTTCAAATACAGCACCTGATGTTTGTAGGATCTTATTTTCCCTCATAACATCTGAGTTCTGTGGTCTGTAATATCTAATGGGGCGTGTGGGTGGTCACAAACATCATCCCACTACTGGCCTTTCCTCTCTGATGGTTACTGTAGATTTAGGCTATGGAGCTACTACAGAACACTTCCTTTGTTTAGAAACAAACACAATCTCTATTTCAATAGTTAAGACAGCTGTCAGATTTACTCTTAGGAACTCTTTAAAAGGAAACATGCTTCAAAAAAAAAATGCGTTTTTCCCTGGGACAGGAGAATATATAGACTCCCAAAACAGCTGAATGAGCCAAATACTCGAAAATCAATTTCATACTTTACATCTAACATAAAAATGCATACCATTCTTTAACAGAAAATATGTTTTCATATTTTCCCCAAACATCATATAGTTTATTGCTTGTAATAAATTAAGAATTTGATCAATTTCCAACAATGGGTTTTTTTTTTCTAATTTAGACCAATTATTCTCCTATCTAAAAAGTACTTTGTTAATTGTGTGCACCTTTGAAAACAGAGAATGTTTTAGTGCATCCGATTCTTTGCCAGATTCATCCCTCTTAATCACATGTAAAAATATTCCTCTTCTGTTCAAGTTCTGAGGACAAACTGGCACAGTCCCCGTGCATGACTGGAGTTTTAGAAAGGCCCCAACAGCAACTTCTGGAGATCACTGGTAGCAAGTTACTAAACCAGGATTTGCACAGAACTGGAGAATCTGTAAAAACCCCCTGTGTCTTGCCAGAGAGGACACACACAGATTCAAACAAACAATAACCCCCTGCACATTGTGTTTTTAGGGTTTAGGGATGTAATGACTATTTGTGTTCTACATACCTTCATGATTGTTCATGTGTCTCCTATATTCCCGGAGTTGTGTGAATTTTCTTCCACAGTGCTCACAAACTCGTTCCAGATTTTGCTTTGCTCTTCCCTTTTTACCATGTGTGGCTTTCTTTACATGTCTTCTGTACAAAGCTTTCTCATAAAATTCTTTTCCACATACATTACACCTAAAATGTGTTAAGTGAGAAATCTATTAAAACCATTATTGCAAGCTTATGTCTTTAAAGCCAAAATCCACTTTAATTATGGTAGGCAAATTTAATGGCAATACTGCCTCATATGGTAAGTAGTTCCATAATTAGGAGTAATATTGTTGGACTGAATTACATTTCCTCTTATCCACAAAGCTTCCCCTTCTAGAGAAGTAAGATCACATAAGTTTCTAACTTCACTGATTGTATTTATCCTCTTATGACTTCACATCTTCGTTCCAGCCCTTGTGTCCCAGGTCAGGAGCTAATTTAGTCACCCATCCATCCTCAAGTACTCAAGACCCCAGTCATCCATTGGTACTTTAAAAGTGGACTAGGCAGTGCCTTGTTGACAGGCTGTGAATCTCTATAAAGTCACTTTGGTTAGTACATTTCAGTTGTTAAATTAATTTCCTCTTACCTATAAGGGTCTGTGACAGAATGAGACTTTACATGAGAATACCAGTCTTTCTTCCAGCTGTAACATTTTCCACAGAACTGACACTGAAATGGCTTCACACCTAAATGTTTATTCATATGCTGCCGAAGATCCCGAGCTTCATAGAAACTCTTGTCACACCTGTAACAGCAACTGTTTTAGCATCCCATACAAGAAAGGCACTGATTTCAGAGGCACTGGGAAGCTCTTCTTTAATGGCAACTGAAGACCGAGAACACCTACTGCATCATCAGTATTTATTTAAAGCACAATCCCATTCTAAACTAGGAAAAATTAAGAAGAACAGCAGCTTATTTGAAAGCCTGGAATAAAACTTGAGGACCTCTGAAACCCTTTTATCTGTTAATAACTATATCCTTTCTGCAGTTTTAACGGTGATTAATCAAAAGCAAACCAACTGGGAGACATCAGAAATTTGTATTATACCACATGGACATATGAGGACAGTAACAGCTGCTTCTTCCCTTAACCAAAGAGGACTAACACAAAGATAACTGGAATTTGTTGTTTTTAATGCTCAAATGTAGGGTTTTTTGGAAAATAAAAAAAACCAAATTCATAATCCTGCAAGAAAGCATCTGAAAGTATCAATACTCATTCTTTAGCTTGCTGCTTGTACACATCTTAACCGAGGCTAACTTATGGTTTTCCCTCACTTACACTTTGCCTTCATATGACTATACAGCTTTTCTTGGTATGAGGACTAGAGAGTTTGGTCTAATCAAAAACATGGTTTCTCCCTTCAAAAGAAATTCTGCTGCTCATCACTCTCTCTTCCTCATGTGACAACACACAGCTGCATGACTCAAGAAAGGACAGAGGCAGAGCAGTGCCAGCAAGCAAAGGTAGATGATTCAACTTCTATAGTATCAACCACTGCAATGAGGGAATCTCAGAAGTCACAGTATTCAGTGGGATCTGACATTGAAAAAAGCTTCCATACAGGAACAAAATATTTGATATTATATTGCCTAAATAATGGGCATTTTGGAGAGAAAAAAAGTCCTCTTTGCTTTTGAGGGAGAAAAAAAAAACCCGGGTAACAGTCCTTGAGCCACCCAACCAACTTTCTCCTCCTCCTGGGCTGGAAAATCTGACCACTCCAGTTCAAATGAGGCTCTCAGGGATCCTCAGTTTGCACATCCGTGTAAAGAAGTATCAAAAAGACTCCTCAGGGGACTTGAATGGGGTTGGCATTTGGTGCTCCTTCCTCAAGGATTTTGGAAAGCATATTTGGAAAAGCCATTAGAGAAGTAAAAAACTCAAGCAACCACCATCCTTCCTCTAACATTGTCATGCATTACTGCAATTTAATCAAACACATACTTCACTGCAAAACTTCCAGGAACATTTCAGGAAAATAACTCATGGTCAGCTTTGCTCAGCTGGGCCAGAAGTTCAGACTGAAGCCTGACAGGGAGGTTTCTATTCTAAGCCACCAAACTAAAAAAACTTAAGTCTTGGTTATTGTTAAGTGAAGCTCTCTAAGCCACTGGTGACAACATGAATTATATCCTTAGTAGAAGACCTTCCCTAGAGAAGCAGCAAGGACTGTGTCTGTTTTGAAGACGCTGGGGGGGGGGTTAAAATACCTTCTCTGTCAAGGTGATCTCTTGCATCCATGGCCCTACTGCCTTGAGTAAAAATTTTGGTTTCATAAATACATTTCACCTTCAAAACTAAAATTGCCTTCCATAGTATGTTTCACGAAACAGTGTCTGTGCACCCTATTAGCTCTGTTCTTTGTATTTTTAGAATTAATACCTTTAGCATTAAAAATCACTAAATAAAAACATTGCTGACAGAACTGAAGTAAGTATTCATAATTTAGAAAATTTTATTTTTGCTAGCATGCAGCAGCACTGAGATACTTTAAACAATTGTTTAGATTATTGCTTTCCTTAAAACTTTGAGTTGCTACAGGCAATCACATAAATTGTACCACTCCTCTTAATATTAGACAGAGTTTCCCAGGGACATCATTGTGAGTTCCAAAATTAAACATTATTTGTCATTCTGCAGGGCACTTGAAAGATTCCCTATAGTCTGCTTGGTCATGGAAAAAGCATCCATGTTTTGCTAATGCACTGAGAACACACTTTCCAGTTACAGTTTCTGCTTTGCTGAAGTCCACAATGCTGTCATTTAAATAATAATAAATGCCATTAATAATAAAAATAAATGCCATTTATTGCAACATTTAGGTGGTCATATACAACATATTGCAACATTTAGGTGGCTTTATAATCAAGAGAACTGCAACAGTCTCAATTTGCCATGTTCCTGCACAGCTGTTTGCTAAACACAAGTGCAGGACATTGCAGACTCTACAGGACAGCTTCAAATCAAACTGAAATCCTCTATCACACTGCAAAGGGGGAAAACCAGGCTGAAGGCCCTTGGCCCCTTACAACCTTACACACTTTTGTCTGTCCTGTATACCCACACAGCTACTGATTACAGCACCACTTACAGTGCAAAGTCATTAGAGAACAGCTGCATGAACCTGGAGCTAGGTAACAGCTTAAAGCCAAGCCTTTGCTCTCCAGCACATACATTTACAAAAATGCATTTTTTATTCTCATGCTTTACATGTCTTATCCCAGGCCAGTGGAACAGTTTTATGCTATATCACAGAGCTGCTTTTAATCTTGAAAATTACTAGGATCATTAATGCTAAGAAAAAAAGCCCACCAAAACCACCCATCACCTGACTTACTGAGTACACTGATATCCACGAACTTCAGGCTTCGGCTGATGTTTCTTTATGTGTTTACTGAGTCCTGATGCCCTGTGGAAAGATTTTCCGCAGATGGAGCAAAGATACTTGGATTCTCCTGGCCAAAACAAAACAGAATATGTTACCAAGCCAGGCCTCCATTTCTCTGGAGTGCTTTGTGAGACAGGTTTCTAATTCATATATAACTTAAGTAATCAGAGCAGCACTACAAAGAGACGTTTGTTTTAATTAAACACTGATGGGATTTTTAAGTGTATTTTGTATGTGCTAATATAATAATACAAAACCTTGGGGAGTAGCAACTCTAAATTATTTTATGTTTTTAAACACAGGTACATCACTGCAACTATGATTTGGTGAGGAAAAGTGAGCAGCCTAAAAAACTGCCTTCTTGTGTCAAAAAACCACAACTGCCTGAGTTTATGTATTATGCAACTTCTTCAAAAAGACAGCATTGCTTATGGATTATTGTTTATATCTTGCATTTGTGGAAAAACACCTTAAAATAAAAGTTTCTGCTCCATTTCATCAACATAAGAGTGATGACTACTAATACAAATCCTTTAATTTCAGGAACAAATTATCTTAACTGAATATCTCTCTTGATTCTGGCCAGCCCAGAAAACCAGAAACACAGACAACCTTTACAAATTATCGTTTTAAAATTCTGCTTATATTAAATTATTATAGTGTCATCTTTCACATGCTAAGTTCTTTCAAGACACTAGGCTTTATAAAATATCAGTATTAGTACAGAAAATCTTGTAAAATATATACGGAGATTTATCCTAGCATGTTTTCCTCTAAAAGGACAGGCTGGAAGATTAAGTGCACTGGAACATTCCAGCGTGTTGCCTATTTCTTACTGAATTGACATGATACAGGCACTAAATATGCACATAAAACCACAGGAACAAACCAAGCACAATTCCCTGCTCTTGTACAGAACATTAGCATAACAACACTAACTATGGTAAAACAGCCCCAGAAAACCTACCTCTATCTCAGCTGCCTGACCAGAAGAAAAAGAACAAACTACCATTTATTTTTTTTAAACAGTTCCTTTGACACTGAAGAACAAGGTTAAAGTTCAGCAGCATATAATAGCCAAGCAAAGGAAAAGGATTCCCTTTCTCATCACTTACCTGTATGAATGCTCATGTGTTCCTGAAGACTTCTTTTTGTGACAAAAGACTTTTCACACAAGTCACACTTGAACTGTTTCTGTACTTCATGGAGAGCTAAGTGCATTTTTAATCCATGCTTATACGTAAAGGTCTTTCCACAAACCTAAAAAATTCCATATGTGGTGGAATAGGACAAATAAAACTAATTATGTAATAGGTGTTTAAATTCAAACAGAACAAAACCTCCTCTATTTTTTGGGAACTAGGATGGCCACACTTGTGATTTTGCACCAGTGACAGAACCGGTCTGTTAAAAAAAGGGAATAATCAAAGGAAGCCATTCTCCCAGACACAAGAATATGAACTTGCACAATTCAAATTCGTTCTAGTTCCCTCACTCTTGGACTGCAAGCAATCTCATCATGAATGTTACGCTAGTTTTCCCTATTGCGAAGTGACCAAGATTAACATAAATTTGAGGGCAGAGCATCAATACCAAAATACCAGCAACAGAAAACATTACTAATCTGATTAGAGAGCAAAAGGACTTTACCTTGCAGGCATGGGGCTTGACACCAGTATGTTTGAGCATATGTATTCTGAGGGAATAGAGCTTAGGCAGAGTTCTCCCACAGATGTCACACACGAATTCCCGTTTGGTTCTCCCCTTCACCGAGGACACGCCCGTCCCCTCAGCGCCTGCAGCTCCGGCCGGGGTTTCCGTCTTCCGCGTGTGCCGCACCAGGTGGGCCCGCAGGGAGGCCCCATACTGGAACTCCTTCTTACACAACTGGGACAGAAAGTATTACAGCTTTACTCTGCATGTAACACCCAGAATTATCTTAAAAAAAACAGAAGTAATCAAACGTTTTAAGTACAGTAATATGATGAGTTAAATTTATAACCCAGCTCCAACAGCCATTTCATCTGAGGTTAATGAACAGTTGTAAATTTTTATTTTATGGCTACTGACAGAACCACTGATCACTTCCCCGTGAGACTAACTTCCAGTTGAGACTAAATACAAATTTACTGGTAGGATTAAAAGCAAATTCTAGCTAGCACTGTCTTGAGCAAGTCATACACTATCGGCAGGCCAAGTGGCTCCACTCCATTCTACCTCATCCCATCCAGCTCAAGGCTGTATCCAACTCTGAAATCCGTACGGAAAATAAATATATGTACCAAAAAAGGCAATGAAAAATAATTACTTAGTTAATTTTCATAAGGAGGAAGGTTTACACAGGGAAAAAAACCCCCAACCTCTCAACTTACTGGGCATTTATATTCTTTAGCTCTTTCATGTTTCAGTGTGTGCATTATAAGTGCATAGCGCCGCTGGAACACCATTCCACAGTCAGTGCATTTGTGCTGAGCTTCCACTTCGTTATTTTCCGTGGTCTCTCTTTTGGGCTGTTTCATTTTTTTCCCTCTTTGTACCAGCTTCATGGCAACCTAAGTTGGAAAAAGAGAACCTTTGAATGAATTTTACTGCGCTGTACTTCATACCTTGTCTGAAAGTTTGTATTAAAAGCTGATGTTCTGTGTTACTGTAATACCTCTTAATTTTGTTCAGGTGACTTAGTTGCTCGACAGTTACCTTGTTTCAGTTCACTACAGAACTTCAGATCTCAAGCTGAGTGACAAACCATTATTTTCTTAAAACCATGAACTTATGATGATGATGGTCACACAGTGACTTACCAGTTCAGGGACAATGAACTCTTCAGCCCTGAGTAACTGCCTAAGTGAGAGATATGGGATGGTTACAGAAGAACCACAGAGTACTGCCAGTCAGGATTTCTATCAAATTGAGAGCATTCCAGCTTTCCTAAAGACTTTTTATTTAGGAATGAGGCACTAGTGGGTTTTTATTAGGTGGTATTGGCAGCGCTACCTGGAGCTGATAATCTGATCTTCCTTTGTAAACTTGCTGCCAAATTCTTTGAAAGCCAAATTCTAAACCATCAGGTTGAAATGTCCTGTATCAGGTGTGTCCCTTTTGGGTTCCTGAGAATAAGGCAAGGGAAGGAAGTACAACCATCCCCATTTCTTCATCCTGTTCTCCCAACAAGTGAGGTATCTAGCAGTTACTGAAAACATGCCAGCCCTTCCATGCCTCTAAAAACCAAACTGAAACTTGACACAGAGAAACCTTTTAAATGTATTTTTAAAAAACTTTCCTGTTGCTCTAAAAACTTATGCAAACTTGGCTAAATTGTGAAGCCACAAAAATAATTTTGTTCACTACATGCTTACTACCAGCTGGGAAAATAATTCCTACAAAGCACACCTCATCCCCAATTATCTCCATGCCAAATGCAAATACTGTAATTTAAATCAGCAGCATTTTTCTTGCAATCTCTTTCCTGTTATTCTCCCATGATCAAAATTGAAAACTCAGGAGCGTCTCCTTCCCAAAGCTCATATGACATCCCATGCCATAAGGGGAGTTGAGGGATGCACAAAACAAAACACTAAAACCTACAAAACAAGTTAGGAAAGCAGAAAGCTATTCCTGAGTCCAATCCTCAGCAATCATCTAAATCAAATTTTTTTTTTCCATAGGTTGTAGACTTCATCTGTCAAGGAGCTGGATTTAAAAACTGCAAAATACATTAACAGGAACATTCCCAAAAGTAAATACTCCCCTTCCCAAAACAGAACAAAAACTTGGCACTCTCCAACCAGCATAAATAGGTTGCTCAAGTATTTTGATTGTGTTGGTTTTAGCATCTGGGCTTTAAGCTGTCCATCTGTAAAAAAACACTAATGCTACAGTTTCTATCTACCAGGGTGTTGTAATGATAACAAATTATTGTCCTGTGTGTGGGACTGGGGGCTCTAGTATGCAAAACTCTCAGGACTCCTCTGGAAATTAACAGTTCTTCAGAAGACTTTGCCAACATGCAGTGAAGTGCACTCTGTCACAAACTAAATGTCCAGTAAGATGACTGTCAACTATCCATAGGCACTGAAAGGGGAAAGAGTAATAAGACTGTTTCATTAAAAAAAAAAAAAAAAACTGGAACTAGTTCAATTACTAAACATTTAGTATGTTCAGGTGCTAGAGTTTTTAACACCAGTGCTCTTTGAACCTTTCTCTTAACTGACCCCAAGCAGAAGGCAGCAGGAATGCATTACTGTGACTCATTACTACATCTTAAGATCTACATGGGATGTAAAATTTTTCACTCTCAGCCCCGTTGTCAAGTCTGAACAAATGTAGGATCTCACTTCTCTAACAGATAAATGTATAAATTTATGACTGACATACACATGAGCTAGCTCAGAATTAAATTCACAAATTATTAAGAATTTTGGGGAGATGATACAACTTCTGTCCAACCATAAGATGCTGTGAGAAGATACTCAACCTAGACTGTGGCCACTGAGCATTCTAAGGACCTTCAGTATGGAAGGAATACTGATGCCGAGCCAATGCTTTTGGGATTTTGTTTGCACAACCATCACAGTTTAGAAATTACTCTGGTAACTACAGGCCTAATGACAGACAGAATACCTGCTGCACTGCAGACTTAGGGTTTGTCTTTCTGTTCTGCAGTTTTTTTTCAATTCCCTTATGCAGCCTGATGTATCCCCCCTCAGTGACGGAACGCTGGCGAAGCTTGCTTTTGTAAGTGTCATCCTGGCTGGAGGTGACGCTTTCCTGCTGCGAAACACAGCTGCTCTGCTCGGGACTCTTCTGCTTCAGTGTCTCTGAGGAGTCTTCAGGAGCAGAGTCCACATGTGCTTTATCACTCTGCTTTTGAACTAGCTCAGTTTCCCTTTGACTCTGCTGTGTGTCCATGGCTTCCACAGCTGATGGCTCAGTGCTGTAGCTGTTGTAGAGGCTGTTTGAAATGGTCTCCACCAGCTGGATCTTGATGTAATTTTCAGTTGTTTCACTCTGTTCCACAGGCTTGGAAGGACTGCCTGCAGTGGCCTTCAGAGGCTCTGGGTGCAGGGGGTCAGGCTGGGTTGCTGCTGCCTCCTCTGTCCCAGCAGAGGAAGGAGCTCCATTCACAGCTACTGGAACTTCACCAGCTGTGAGTTTAGGCTGCTCAATATCATCCACGGGCTGCATCTCCACTTCAGCCTGCTCCGCTAGATTTTGTGCTGACTCTACTGTTTGAATATCTCCCTTTTGGTACACTGTAATTTGTTTCTCTTCCATCTGTTTGTGCACATTCTCACAGATTTCAAGGACCTCTGACATGAAGAGATGCCGGGCGAGCATGGCCACTTCGGCCATACTACAGAAGTCAAACGTTAATTCTGAAGTATAAGCAAATTCCAATAGAGGCAGGAAACTGGATTTGCAGAAACCTACCAGGAATAAAACAAGATGTCAGAGCAAATAATGATGATCTGAAGTTACACCAAAATATCCCATGATGAATACAACAGTTCACCTTTGATACAGGTAAGCCTGAAATTTAGAGTAAAAGACACTTGGAAATAACAAGCCCATCACTGGGACTCAATTAATTGTCATTTACACTACAGCTTCCTCCTCATGCAGTTTCTGTGTGTGGGTAAGCTCAGACAACTTTTCCAGTAACTAAGTAGAACTTAGGTAGTTTCACAATAAAATTCTTTGAGGAATACTGCAAGATGCTGGGAGAGCCACAATACTTTTGGAGCAGATTAATTGAACCAAAGTCTTCCTGGATCTGCTACATTGAGAAAGTACTCAGTTCTTAAGTAACAAGTGATGTGGTAGAAAAATAACAAAGTAGCTATTGAAAACAAGAAAGATATGGATATATAGAAGGAAATGCTTAAATATAAGAATTTGGTGCAATTTTCCACAATTGAATAAATAATAAATCAAATATTTAGTGTGGGGAACCTTCCGGACCATCCTATTAGAAAATTATTGTTCATGTATGCCTACTATTCATGCAGAGACAGACAGGTAATAAATGAGAAAGCAATGCAGAAGGCATATGTTCTGCACACTGTTATTCATCACTACAAAGCTATTTTTAGAACATTTATTTTAGAATTGTCTCCTGTCTTTCAAGTACCATGTCTGAGAAATAAGCAGACGTGTAATTCTGCTTCACAGAATGAAGAAGCAATTTAGCATTCATTAAGCTAAACAACTCTCCAAGCAGCTTGTTGACATCCCCACTTGGTGTATTCAAGCATTTGATTTTGTTCCCTTTTTAACATTTGTGACTAATCCGAGGAGGAAACATGCCTAAGCAAGGTAAAAATCCATCAAACGCTTCTCAGAATTTTTAAGATTAAAATTTTAAGATTACGACAGTCCATGGAAAATCAGATTAGGCAAAATCAGAGTGATCACTTTTGCATTATGATCCACGCAAAATACTTTTAAATTAAAAGAGATAAAAAAACGAGATAAAAATCTGGTCGTCTTCAATACTCAAAGAAGACTGAATTAAATAGTGTACACCTTACTTAAGATAATGATTTCTAGCTTTGAAACCCATAGCAATTCACCTGACAGATCCACTACAGCTTCATGACTAGTGACAGCTCCCTTTTCAATGAAGAGCTCTCGGAAGTACTCGCTGTTGGCTGCCAAGACAGATTTGTGAGCTTTGTACTCCTCTCCTTCAATCAGCAAAGTCACATCACAGAACTGATTGGAAAGCCTCTGCTGATTCAGTTGGTTTAAGACAGACAGACAATGTTTGGAAGATGACTGCTTCACAAGGCCCTTACTGTCAACCTGTCATAAACAACATTTGAGAACTTCATTACATTGAGATTGTGCCTTTTTAAGCATTCACACTGAAACACAGAAAAGGATTATTTTCTGCAACCATACAATCAGTTCAAGCCTGCAGAACACAGAGCTTAACTTCACTATTGTTTCCTTTCTTTAAGTTTCACCCTCCCTCCAAACACAATTAGAACAGACTGGAAAAATGGGAAGACACATTCAAACAGTTCTTTGACTGTATTTTTCTATGCTACAGTCTGAAAAAGTTTCTAAATTCAAATGTCTTTATGTGCATGTGAGCCTGCAGTTATGAACAAGAATTTTATATATCAGTATAGCACCATTTATTAAGGAAAAGATATAGAACCCATAAGATTCTTCTATGTGATGTTTCACTACTGGCAATTTTGCCATTCATTTTACCTTAGATTCTATATACATAATATATAGGGTGATTTTATTTCCCAGAAATTACGTCCTATAATTAATTTCATGTCATATATGCCAGTATCCTATTTCTACATATTCAATAACTTGGCAAAATTTATAGTCTTATTGTTACAAGATTATCACAACAGTGGAAAAGAAGTACATGACCAAGAATGCAGTAACAGAAAATGCAAATCCATTCAGATGTAAACAATGGTACTTACAAACACAAGCTCGTGCTTTGCTATTGGCTTTTTCTTCACAGGCTTTGGGGATGCAGCTGGGATTGATGCTGTGTTACTCAATTCATCATCCGTTTCGTTACTGTCTTCATGAGATTTTGCATCCAGTCCCAGCTCCTCCAGCATTTCAGAAGGATCTGAGAGAGATCTGGAGCGATCTAGCTTTTCCTGGCACTTGCTGCACTCTTTAATGTAATCTTTAACCTGCTTAAGAATACCTAAAAAAAATTAATGGAACTTGATTAGGCTTCTGATCTTAATTCAATTTATTATAAACAAATAACTAAGTATGTAGGTGATTAGCAAAACATTAATAATTAATAATAAAAAATATTACATACTAACCAAGAAAAAATAAAGTAGGTTACCTACACTCCCTCTCTGATATATTATTACCAATTCTGATTCTCTCACACCATTGCATGATACTGTATGTCACTGCTGCTAATTTGGCATTTAGAATGTCACTACATCAAGCAAACCCTCCTAGAAAGATTATTAAGGCTAAAAAAAATAATGATATTTAGACATTTAGTCTCAGAATCCCAAGGTAATGATGGATGTAACATAATCCTGTATTTATGGATTATGTTACAAATGGCTTGTTCCTCCTGAAGGGACAAGAATTGTAAGGTTCACTTAAGAGCTTTTGCAAAATTGGGATAAACTGTGCTATATGCAATGACACTGGTATGTATTATTAACACTGATTCAAATCAATTACTTATGATTTTGGAATGTAAATGAATCAATTTCCCACCAGTACTTTAACCAGTGGAACCAAATATAAATGACAGGACCTGAGGAAACAGCCTAAATTCATGTCAGGGGAGTTTTAGGTTGGATATTGGGAAAAGGTTCATCCCCCAGAAGTTGGCTGGGCCCTGGAACAAGCTCCTCAGGGAAGCAGACACAGCACCAAGCCTGACAGAATTTAACAAGTGTTTGGATAATGCTCTTAAGGATGACTCTTGTGATTTTTGGGGATGGTCCTGTGCAGGGCCAGGAGTTGTATTCAATGATCCTTGTGGGTCCCTTCCAACTCAGCACATCCCGTGATTCTGAAAACATTTTCAGATACTCAACAAGTCCTCAGCCCAGGGTCCTCTTCTAGACACCAAGGCATTTTCCATGCATGGCTTTCAATCCCAATCAGTTGTCTTCACTAGGACAATATAAAAGCATATATAGCAGTTGGGTCTCTATGGTTTAAAATCCAGCAAAGCTCAAAAGCTTTGCTGACACAGACTTAGACTTGCTTGCTCACATCTCCCCAGAGCATGACTTGCACTATCATTACACACATATCTCTGTAAGGATCAGGAAAACAAAGACTTAAGGCAACCTAAGACATTCATGCCCACTTCAACATTTGTACATCTCCTTGATTTCATCTGAAATCAGACAGGAGGTCTCTGGCCTGCAAACCACATCTCTACCACCCTTCCTGGCCCCTGAGCCATTCTCCAGCCCATTGCCTTGCAGTTACAGAACAGACACACAGCAGGCTGATGTCCATCTCAGGATGACAGCTGGGCCAAGGCTGCTGTCCACTGGCAGGGAGAACATTGTTTTAAGGGAGACACATGTAAGAAACATAATACTTGAACTAAAAGCATGGAATGAATTTTAGTATTCTCAGTGCAAGAGAAGTAAGAGGATACAGGGTGTGCAAATAAAAGTGACCAGTAAGAACAAAAGAATACAGAATGCCCTCTCCTGATGAACAGAAGCCACACTGAGGCCCATAGAGGAAGTTTCCAGTACAGGATGAGAGTAGATGCCAGAACAGTACAATGCTGGGCAGACAATGAGAATAAAGATAAAGGCAAGGAAACCACCACCCAGAATGGGTATATCAGCTTTGAGATGCCAAATCATGTTTCACATGGAAAGATCTTCAAGTCAATGACATCTGGACTGGAAGAGTCAGCTGCAGCTCGAGCAAAATCCCTCCAGCTGAAAATAGGGAAAACTAAAGCTGAAATTACAGACTTGCTGATGGATGAAGAAAGCAGAACAAGAGAAGCAATACAGACACACATGGAGCCCACGGCAAGTGAAAAGCAGGCTATGTGTTTAATGGATACTGAGGGCTAAAAGTAGAACACCAAATCCAAAGGGAACAAGATATCAAGTCATTCCCTCAGCCAAAAGAACGTCCCAGTTGGGAATTACTGCTGTTCAGGTACCACCATTTGTAACAGCAATGATATCACTTAGGATCCAGCTGAGAATTAGTGTGGTCTTTTCAGCTTCTGATTGCAAGAAAGAGACAAACATAACAATAAGTGCCAGGACTGCCAACCACCACTGGCGGCTGTAGTACTTTAACATGAACACCATCACACGCATGAATGAAGTCCAAAGCTAACCCGGGTCACGTGGAATGGATTACCACCCTACCCCAAGGGCACAGCTGAGATGTCACTGTCACTGTCCTACCCGGGCTGTGTGCATGACCTGGAGGGGACAGCTGTACTCCGTGTTTCCGTATATTCAAGGTACCACCACCAGGACAAAAGCCCTGGACAATTTGCTGACCAAGATGTACTGCGCCGAGTGAGCCCCGCCTCTCCGGGTGTGACACAATGTCACTGCCCACAGACCGCGTGCTTCGAGGTGGCCTTTAAAGGCACTGGTCACTCAGCAAGTGACAGTCCCCTCCTGCTCCCGCCAGGAAGGGCACACGGACATCTCTTCAGTACAAGGGAGACATGAAACTCCCGGAGCAGGTACAGTGGGGGGTAACAAAGATGAATAATGGACCGAATCATCTCTTTTACAAGGAAAAGCTGAGGGAACTGTGCCCGGTCAGCCTTGAGATGAGACAACTGAGAAGGGACCCCATTAATGCGTATAAATATCTAAACAGAGGGTGTTAGGAGCATGGAGCAAGGTCCCGGTGGTGTCGAGCAATGACACGAGGCAAGAGCAGAAAGTAATGCACGGGAAGTTCTACGTGAACACGAGGAAAAATTGTAAAGGTGACTGTGCACTGGGTACAGGCTGCCCCGAGAGGTTGTGTAGTCTCCGTCAGCGGAGACATTCACGACCCATCTGGACGCAGCCCTGTGCCACGCGCTCTGGGATGCCCCCGGGACCCGCTGCCGTCTCTTCCAACCATGCGCGGTTCTGTGTCTCGGCGCCCCGGCTGCCGCCCCCGCCCGCGGCGCTCACCTCTCCACCAGTACTTCTGCGAGAGCCCCTGCCATGTCTGCAGCCGGGTGCGGTGCGCGCCGTCGGGCGCCAGGTGCGCGGCGCGGATGAGGCGGGCGCGGCGCTCGGCCTGCAGCACCACCTCCAGCTCGGCGAAGCGCTGCTGGTCGCGCTGCCGCCGCTGGTAGTACAGGGTGCCGCCGCGCACCACG
>JANPWX010000287.1:2203898-2225802 GCA_024734555.1 Trochalopteron elliotii | reverse complement strand
GGGGCAGCGCGGGGCGAGGGGGGCGGTGCGGGCACCGCTTCCCGCCCTGAGGAGCGCCTCTGGCTCGCGGCGGGACGGAGCGGCTGTCCATCGTGCTGGAGGATCCCGCAGCCGTGTAGAACCTTCATAGGCCGGGATTTGAATGATATAGGGCCCGTTTTCTGTAGAGAGGAGGGCTGAGAGGTCTTGGAGACGACGCCGCTTCTCACGGTGTTAGTTCCTTGCTTCCTGCCAAGCGAGAAATAACCGATTTTGAAATGTTTTCCTGGGTCCTGAAAGCCTATTAGGAAAATCTCGTTCCCCAGATGTTGTATCGATGAGTCTTTATAGAATAGAATTGTATTAATTTAGTAGAGTTATGTATGTATATATTATTCATGCTGTCATGAGCCGCCATGCTTAAGCGAGCAAACTAAAGCTGGATGTGAGGAGGAGGACAGATGATGTTGAAGGAGGGACCTCTGCTTCTCTGATTCTTGAAGGTGCTCATAAGGGATACCCCCAGACAAGGGAGATAACACCAGCACCCGAGCTCGTTTGACACCTCAGTGAAAACCTTCCTTTGTCTAGCGTCGTGGAGAAGTGATTATAGCAAGTCTGACTGCAGGAATGTCTAGTTCAGTAGAGAAGCAGGTGGATGATGTCGCCATAGAAATACAGGTTCTTTGCAAACGGGTGTGTGTCTTAAGTAGCAATTGGATCACGTTACACCTGAATGTTGGAAATCGCTGAGAGCCCTGTGTAAAGCCACGTTCTGAATGCCCCAGTGTGAATGGGACACCTCATGTGCATGAATAAAAGGATCACTCTTGCATTCAGTAGTGTGTGTCTTTGCCTCTCTCCTAGGTTGGAGGGGCCAATTGTGATTTTTTTTTTTTTAACAAACCCTTGGATGAATGAGGAGCTGCAAAGTTTCAATTAAAGCAACCAAGCAGTTGCAGAAGTGACTACTTGGGTGAGAAACAAGTGGTGCTTTCTCCCTGAATGTGCAAAGAGAGGAGTGTGATGGTTGCTGGCTCTGCCTTGCTGCTCTCCAAAGGTCTTGGGGCAACCGTGAATTTGAAAAAACAATGGAAATATAATGAATGCCATCAGACATCTTTTACAGAAATGCATGCTCTCTAGCTGAGGGAACAGTACACAAAAAAATGTTGGTCTCTATCCATAGCACAATTCACCCCTAAAAAACTGTAAATGGTAATATTAATATGTGCAGCATATTAGGGTGAGAACACTATTTGAGATACGTTGCTGAAAAAGGAAGCATTATTTACTGAACAGTTATTAAGAGAACAAGAAGCACTACAGTGATGTTTGTACATCAAATACACAGCAGAGGCTTAATGTATGAAAATTGCTATGTTATCAGGTGCCACTTTGGGTACTCAGGGATTCAAGCTCCCTGTAGATGGCAAATGTTTGCCTTTTAACTTTATGTAGTAACCCTTTTTGCATGGAACATTTGAATTGTGTGTTGCATTAAGTTAATGGTATGCTTGCCTATATACAGTTTGTTCCTCCCAAAGCCCCAAGTACTCTAGTGTGGCTGCATGAATGGCTTCTTAGTTTGGATTAAATGCTTACACATAGTTGTCATGCTGCTCAAAACTTAAATTCTCTGAAGAATTTAGGTTCTTTTGAAATTTGGGGTTTTGAGGTTCACACCTTTAAATTTAGCTACCAGAATTTTGCTGTATCTCACGTCAAAGGATCTATTGTGACTTTCCCAGAGTTCTTAACTGGAACAGTGTCTGGTATGTATATCTTCCAGTAACTGGATCAGTTGCTCTTAAAATGTTTGAGCTGAAGTAATTTGCTTCAGTTTTACATGGAAAAGAAAATCTGTTTTCCCAAATTATCTGCATCTATTATAGTACAAATCTTTTTATCTTGCGTTGCTTTTCCAGTACATGTTCTCGTATATGAACTTTGTGGTGCTTTTTTTTTTGTTGTTGTTGTTGTTTTTCTCCTTTTTATTCTAAGCCTTAGTAGTCAACTGCTCAGGTCAAGGATTGCAAAAACTGGGTCCAACCTTGCCTTGTGATGCTGATACTCAGACTCTGATTCTGGACAAAAATCAGATAATTAAATTGGAACACCTGGAGAAATGCAGGAATCTGATGCAGGTCAGTGTTACTTAATTTGAAATTGTTACCAAATAATGGTGCTATGATGTTAGCATCTTCTGCCTTCAGGCCATATTATGTAATTGAAGTAAGCTAGCAGTTACTGACTTCAGAGGAAAATGAATGATGGCTAACTAAAGTAGAAATCTTTGTTTTCAATGGAGGTCTGCAGTTGATAGTGAAGGAGACTGTTTTGTGAATTACCCAGGTGACTAAAAATGAGCTAAATAAATCCTAATGGGGGAGAGCCATCGTAAGAACACTTAGAAAAATCACTGATAACCTAAATTTTGGTACTTGGCTTTTGAATACATGAGCTTTGTGACCTTAAAAATAACTTTGTATTATGACTGAAAGTGCTTCTGGATAGACTCGAAGCTGCAGATAACTTCTACAGGCCAGCTACACTGAATTGGCAGAGGTGGGGTTTGTTGCTACAACAAACCTTCACACTGCTGGCTTGGTGATCATGTTACTGAAGTGTATGTCTAGTCAGGATTTACCCTTTAAAAAGTTTGTGGTTTACAGTCCTGTTAGCACAGGACCTGTTTGAGAATTGTGTGTAATACATTTTGTCCTCTGCCATATTGACAGTAAGTGTAATTTAACACCAGGAATGGGGCAGCAATTTGCACAATAAATTGGCAATTCTGACATTAAAACCTAATTTCCATATGACACAATTCCTCATTCTTTTTCCTTTATTTAGCTATTGCTAGGAGAATTTCCTCTTGAGTTTGTGGAGTGAGCTGTGAGGACTTACGGTCTTTGATCAGTAATTTATTTCCTGGCTCTTGTAGGTTTTTTGTCCATGTTATTTACTTGAAAATGAAATATGTAGATTGAACAAGTATCTGTTGGAGTAGATTTTTAACTACTAGAAGTAAAATCTTACTCTGTCTGCAGAGTTAAAACTGTTTTTCTCACATGTCCACCTGCAGCTCTCCGTGGCCAACAATCGTTTGGTACGAATGATGGGCGTAGCAAAACTGACCAAGCTCAGAGTGCTCAACTTGCCTCATAATAGTATTGGGTACGTGGAAGGGCTGAAGGAATTGGTGCACCTGGAATGGCTGAATTTGGCAGGAAATAACCTTAAGGTAAAGTATTTAGTCTGTTGCATTAATCAGAATCTTGTGTTGTAGAGATTTGGAAAATGCTGCAAAGAAATCTGAATATGGTTTGGAACAACAATGTTAATGTTTTGTGTCTACTGGCTTATAGAGGGCAGCTTTTGGAGTAGAGTTGTCTAGGAAAAAAATAAAAGGTTTGGTATCAAAGTGAAATGAAAGTAAGGACATAGTCTCCAAAATAGGAAAAAGAATTATTATCTTTAAAGTACAACTGTATTAAAACATGATTTTTATTTTGTCTTAATTAGCTAGTGGATTTTTTTATCTTTCAAAATAATTTATAATTATTGATACCTGGTTTTATTTAGTGGCCAAAAAAGAGTTACTGTGAGTAACTGACGCTTTTATTTTTGTAGGTCATTGAACAAATCAATTCCTGTCTGTCTCTTCAGCATCTTGATCTGTCAGACAATAACATTGCTCAACTAGGAGATCTTTCCAAGCTTACTTCACTGAAGGTAAATGTTATTCTATCTCTGTTTTTGTTACATTCTTTATATAAAGAAATTTGCTTTGAAAATTGCTGCCTTTAGACATTCATTATTCAAACACTAGCTCTTAGAGCATTTTAATTAACTGTAATTTCTAGAGGGAAACAGGTATGAATTCTCTTCCTTGTTTTCAAGTTGCAGGAGCTGAGGCAGTGATTTTTCTATAGCCAATATATATTCTATAAATATTCTATAATTCTATCACAAATTCTATAGTGATTTTGATAAAGATATGATGGTGACATCTTCATAGCTTTTTGTTCTCTTTTCTCCTATCATGAATCAAGACAAAACATACTGTTAACTCTTCTGGTATGCACACCGTAGAGAATAATGTTTCCAAATGCATTTTTTGGAAATTGTGACCAGAAAGCCTTAATTACAGTTCTTTTACCTCTCTTTTTGTCAGGTGATGCCTGAAAATGAAATCTGTGGGTTTTGGTCAAACATTTATTTCATCACTATGTTTTTATTTTATAGACTCTGTTGCTACATGGAAATATTATAACTTCACTTCGCACAGCCCCTGTTTGCCTACCTCAGAGTTTGACTGTTTGTTCTTTGGCAGAAAATGAAATCAGAGACTTAAATGAGGTAATTTATAGAAGATAGATCACCTTGTCTTTAGGTAGACTGAAAGAAGGAAGTTGAACCATTTTTTTTGAGGTTGTAACTGAAAATGGGCTCTCTTCTTTGAAACAACCCAACTTAATACTTTCATTGTGTATATGTAATAACCATGTTTGCATTAGATGTGCAAGCTAGGTGATGTCTTTTTAAAATTTAGTCTGGAAGGAAACTTTGCCTTTTTTCTGTTACGTTTTTATATTATTCAAGGATGTTACTTTTTGGCCTAAATTCCTATCTTTTGTGGTTGTCTGAAAGTTGAAAGCTGAGCTGATTAACTGCTGCAGAGAGCTTCTGCAGCTGCTGTGGCTAGAACAGAGGTTTGAATTGCACTTGTTGCCACTGACCTATTTTTTCAAACACTGTGTAAGAGAAACAAATAATCTGCCTGTGACTTTCTTTACTGCTTTGTTTGTTTATTATAAGTAGTGGTCAAAACTCTTAGTTGGGATTTAATGTCAGAAGAAAACTCTTTGATAATAATTTCTCTTCAGACCAGGACAGGGTTTTTCCCACTTTTTGGCTTACCTGTTTGTTTTTTTTTCTTTGTTTGTTTTCAAAATCCAAAAACTGTTGTGGTAAACTGGAATCACAGAAGTACTATACCTTTCTATACATAAAGCCCCATTCCCAAATTTTGAGAGAAGGTAATACTTTCCAAGGATTAATAGCACTTACACAAGAATTAATGGGAAATGGCAGTAGTTGATAGGTCCTTTGTAGTCCTTTGTGTTCAAAAATCGAATGTGATTTTTTTGATTTATTTGTCATTCTGTTGTTTTGCATGAGCTGCCCAGCTGTAGCTAAGAGAAATGTGGTATGTTCTGTTCAGTTAACAGATGTATCTTGTTTTCCCAAGGTTTCTTTTCTGGCCTCTCTTCGCCAGTTGGAACAGCTGTCAATTATGAACAATCCTTGTGTGATGGCCACGCCTTCTGTCCCTGGCTTTGACTACAGGCCTTATATCGTCAGCTGGTGTCTGAATCTTAAAATTCTGGATGGATATATAATTTCTCAGAAGGAAAGGTGACGTAATAGTATTATTAAATTTCTAAAGTTATTAAGTTTGGCTAAGCTTAAATTGCTTTAATTAAATTTTTTGTCTGTTACACTGGAATTATTATGTAAAATCACCAGTTTGTTTAGATAGTGGTATGAAGTTAAGCTGCTGTTTTGTTGCTCAACTCACAGAAGCACTTCCACAAAGCAAAACTGTGGTAGCAATTTTTCAGTGGTCTGGCACCATTTCTTTACAGCCTCTTCAACTTTGCAGAATGTGACAATCAGCAGGTGTTAAAGCTGTTGTCTTGGGGGAAGCTTAGACATGTCCTTATTTAAAGAGCATGACTTGCGTGTGCATTTCTAGATTTGGCTTTTTTTCAATTATCAATTAGTTAAATATTATTTTGCTCAAATCACTTGTTACTATATCACTGTGCTCATTGAATCACTATGATATCTGCATGACAAAGTTCTTGACATCAGAACAGTCCATGCATGAACTATTATCCAGTATAAGCCCATTCCAGTCCAGGACATGAGCATATGCTAGGACATTAATGTCCTTTTCCCCATTACTAAAATAATTTTTTTTGGTCAAAGGTAAACCAAATTCTATTTCTGTTTCACCATAACGTGCTATGACTTTTCAGGAAAGCTGCCTGTTAGAATTCTAGACTTTTTTTTCATTACTAATGGGATGTTCTGTATTAAGTGTAGTATTGCTTGTAGGTGTATTATATTAAACATTCTCAGGCAGAAATTCATTTGAAAACCAGACTTGTTGAATACTTTTTAGCAATATTTGCTCTCCAGGTCTGTTTTGCATGTTTTTGTGAACTTCTCTGTGTCCGTGAAAGCTTTGCTGATAAGTTCATTCAAATGTGCTTCCAGTGCTCAAAGACTACACATAAAGCAGAGACTGCACAGTTTTGGACATATGGGGGTTTTTTTCCATTTCATCGATGCTTAAGTGAATGAGTACATTATTCATTGTTCTGGTAATGACATGGCCAGTTCCCCTGGGCATTGCACTTGTTCCAAGTTTTGCTTAGTTTTGTAGCTCAGCTCTTGGGTGCCTACTAGAAGAACAGTGGTGAAAACAGAGTTACTGCTTCTATGCCATTTATTAAAGGTGCTGTTTATTAAACCATTTTCCCCCTTCCTAACAGTTTGAAAGCAGAATGGCTCTACAGTCAAGGGAAAGGAAGGTCATACAGACCTGGGCAGCATGTTCAGCTAGTTCAGTACTTGGCTACTGTTTGTCCTCTCATATCTGCATATGGACTCCAGACTGAAGAGGATGCCAAACTGGAAAAAATACTGAGTAAGCAAAGGTGAGAACTTAGCTTCTTTCTTAGAGAATGTAATTGAGAACATATAATTATATATCTGATGTGTTAGATGTAGCAAGATTGCATTTTAAGTATTTCAAAGTAACAGTGAGTGCTGGAGCTGCAAAGTGTCATGGAGGTACAGGATGTGTCCTAGATGGGAATGAGAGGCATTTTCCCTAGATGGGAAGATTATTTATATTTTTCAGTCTCGGCTTTGTAGGACACTGAAGGTGGTTTGTGTTCGAACTGTGACTAAAATACACAGACTGTGTACTGAGATTTTTTTTTTTTGCCACACAAAAAAATGATGAAAACTTCAAAAAGAAGCTTAGTTTTTTTCTCATTGTAAACAAAGCCTATTGTGGTACACTGGTGTATTAGCCACTTTTTTATTGCTGGGATGTTCTTGCTTGGTTTTAATTTAAGGTTGTCCTTTGAGGGACACTGTTCCCAGTGATACATTTGTCTATCTGTACCTGGCATCTGAGGTCTGTCAGCAGAGGCCTCTGGAGAGCCTGCTGGTTCTGCCAGCAGTAGCTGTTTTGCTGTGGTCTGTGCAAATAGATGAGTAGAGTTTGCCATGCTGCGTTTTTCATCCATGTAAAGGTGAGCTAGTTTCAATTGGCCAGAAAATGTAGCAACATAGGTTGTTCTATTCCCTGGGACCTATTGCCAAACTTTTTTTTTTCAGGAAATTAGAGCAGAAAATTCAGCTCCCAGGAGCAGCTACTTAAGTGGCATAGCGTGGTTAAAAGGTTGAGCAACAAAAGTGTTGTGGTTAGCAAAGGGTGTCTCATCAAAAGGGGCAGCGACTTGGGAGTATCTGCAAGGAGTTACTGCACACTTTGCAAGTGTTCAAGATTGGTCTCCAGGAGGAAATTATGGAAATGTTGTAGCTGTTTCTGAGGAGAAGGTGGAGTCAAGGCATCTTGACCTTGGAATTGCTAGCTAAGTGTTCTAGTGTTTGTGTTTCTGGGGAAAATTCAGGAAGTTGTTCTGCTAAATATAACTCTTTAAAAATTAAAAAAACCCTCAACAACCAAGCCAAAAAAAACCCTATTAGAAAAAACAATCTCCCAAATCCTCACCTGTGTATATATGCACACCCATATATGATTTATAGGACAGTTTGACCTCTGCCTCATGATCTTCTAATTTAGCTGGGCTGAAAGAACCTGTGTGTTCTGTGAGTTTGTAAAGGGTTTTTTTTTTTGGTGGCAATACTTGTTGATTTGTACAACAATTTGGGGCCTTTAGTTACAGGAGCACCTATTCCTTGATTCACTCACTTTGAAATGTAAAAACTACTCCCACCATTCCTCAAACTCCTCTGTACCTACACACATTATGTATTCCACATTAGACATTAAATATCTGCATGCCTTCCTTGTGTGTAGAAATACCCCATGGTTTTCAGTCTCTAGTCAGAATTGCATGTTGGGCTTTTTCTCTTTTTTTTTTTTTTTTTTTTTTTTTTTTTTAATACATGTAATGAAGAAAGAGGGGCAGGAGGAAGGGGAGCAGGAAAAGACTGCAGTCCCCTGCTTTGTGAGTAGTCCTGTTAGTGTCTTGTAGTTACAGGACTCTGCATAACTAGCCTCTTGTTTAGAATGTTTTGATCACTTGTTTCCTTTGAAATAGTTCACAGTTTCTTTTAGTTGTTTTCTGTGCAAAAGAAAGTTTAAAAGAAACGTAAAATCTGTTGTTGGCACTCTGTGCTTAGACTCCACCAGAGGCAGTTGATGCATGAAAACCAAAATGCAGAACCACCTACAACTTCTGCTCCCAGCACAACAGTGCCAGTTGCTCATGAACCCAGTGGCCTCACCCAGCCACCACAGATGATTCTTGAAAAGGGTAAGTAGCTTATCTACACCTGTGATCTAACCTGTGGAAATAAATGTTTTTCTTTTGAACGTAGGTAACTTTGGAAGGAATCTCAGAACAAGGCCTGTTGTATTTCTCTGGGGAATGGTTTTTCCCCAGGACCCCTGAAGCCTGTATGGTTTGACCCTTCCTTCCTTTCTTGACCTGGTTGGCTGGGCTCCAGCTACCTTTTCCTGAGCAGGAGACTAGATAAGGTCCTGTTCTTCCTTGTTCTTTCTCTCTCTCCCTGGAAACCCTTAGAGAATAAAGCCTTGGAATAATCCCAGGGGGTAAGAGCCTCTTTTGAATCTTTTGTCTTGTCCCTGAAATATCCCTCCAAGGGACTGAGCTAGCCAAACAGCCCCGGGGGGCTGCAGAGGGATATTTCAAAGGCCCTGTTACTGTTTTATTTTGTTCATCTTCAGTTTTCTCAAATGAAGTTGCATTTTGTTTCTAAAAAAAATCCAGTCCATGCTTATTTCTGTCTTGAAATGCTAGTAGGCTGGTTAGGTGAAAAATCCAATCTAATAAACTAAAGAGTTACTGCTTTGACTTTTCCATTTTATGCAAGTTTGTTCTCCAAGGAAATGCAGGTTGTGCAATTTCCTGTATTTTCCAAGTTTAGATGTTACTGTGGTAAGTATTGTCCTGATGCAGAGAGAATGCTCCTCATTACTAACATGTTAGATCATCTTACCCACCCAGGTGCTGTCAAAACCAAATGAGCAATCCCTATGAATTAAACAAACTATTACTGTTATTGAAATACCCTAACACTCCAATGTGGCTTTCTGCCTGTCTAGAACCTGTCATCCAGAGGAATTCTTGGGTTGGACCAAGTACAAGCAATGATCATTCCTATGCAGTAAAGAACACTCTCCTTCCTGAAAGAAGCTTTTCCAGGGAGCTACAGCTTGAAGATTTACAGACAGGTGAAGACAAACTAAACAGCAGCCTTTTATCCTCAGAGTCTACTTTCATGCCAGTTGCTTCAGGATTGTCTCCAGTGTCTCCTGCTTCAGACCTGAAGCTACATGGAATCAATTTGGGCCTAGAAGATGATGATGATACAGTGATTGAATGTGTGAGAGATGCTAATAGTAGGGAAACAAATAACAAGCAAGAAGCTTTGTCAGTTACAGGAGAGGAGCCTAACAGAGCAGCAGGAAGTGTGGAAATGCAAGAGAATATCATAGAGATCCTGCAAATACCTGATCCAGTAAGAGCTGGCCTGGCTGCAAAGACTGGCAACTCTTTAGGGGCCTCTGAAGGCCAAGTCCTGCACAGTCACCCCTGCACCTCGTTAGGAGTAAAAGCTCTTCATCCTGACCAGGTGGCAGGAGAAAGGTCTGGTTCACTGGCTGTGCAAGGTGCAGCACCAGCTGATCAAGGTGCAGCTGAACTGCAGAGGATGGCTGAAGCAGCTACCAAGCTTCAGGCTTCCTGGAGAGGGTTTTACACCAGGAGCCACCATCCTCAGGCCAAGGAAGTGCGGAATGAAATTCGACTGAACAGAATGCAGGAGCACATCATTAACTTAACAGCTGAAATAGAAAAGTAAGTTGAGGTCATGCTATGTATTTTCAAGTCTGTATGAATATAACTACCATTCCAGAGTATTTCAGAACAGATATAGATGGGCCTGATGTAACTACTCACAGTAGAACCTAGCGTCAGAAACATAAAACTGATTACATTACAGGATCACTTCCTGTTGGTAAGCACAGTTTTGCACACAGCTATTCGTATTCTCAAAGTGCCTTCTATAAATGGATTGGGTTAGAACACATTTTTCTCTTCCTCTATAAGCAGGACTTGCATATTTCAAAATAGAAATTGCTGAGTGTGATTTTTTTTTTTTTTTTTTTACTTGTCTCCTCGCAATGAGAGTCTATAAATCAAGTGTCCATATTGAGAGTCATTTTTCTGTTGCTGGTGGAAAGAATTTCCTCTATCTTTTATGATACAATTCCAATATGTGACTCTGTGTTTGGTTCTGTTTTAATTTTTGATCCTGTGAATCCATGTTTGGAGAAGATCATGGTCAAAGTTCCTCAATTTGTAAGACAAAAATCCTGGATTTACTTAATATCTTTCTAGATCAGCCTGGATCTGTCAGACTGACAGGCTGTTTTTCTTCACTGTCACAAGTGACAAAAGTTCTGTGATTCAAGTTGAGTGCTCAGTGAACCTCTAGAAACTCCCAGTGCTTGCACATCATATTCCATCCATGTATCAGTGGGACAGCATAATTTGAAACGAAGAAGTACTATCTGGCATGTGTGAGGGGAGTGATAGTTGTGCAGGAAAAAATAAGAGCTCAGGTTCAGTTTACAAAAAGACATGTTACTGCCGAGCCAACAAGTGTGCTGCAGTAAAAGGAAGCAGAATTTAAATGTAACTGAAAAAGAAACTTGAAGTCAGCAGCTGGGTATTTATGGCAAGCCAGACTGCAGTAATTTCTTAATGTTAGGCTCTGTTGTATCTTTCAAAGGTGCTGTTATATAAGTAGGCATTTTTATGTATTCTTGTTGCTCTTGTTACCCAAATGTTGCTTATTAAAGCTGCATAAATTTTGGATGTGTGTTCTTGCAGACTAAGAAAAGAAAGAGAGGAAGATAAAATGCAGAGGCTTGTACAGGAGGAAGCTGTCAAATTTCTTTGGAACCAGGTAAGTAATTTTAGTCCTCTTGTTTTTCTGCTTAAATGTGAATTTGGAATTCAAATTTGAATCTGCTTATATGTGACTTTGCATTTTTTCTTACTGTAGATTCTGAAGAGACAGTCAATATGGTTCAGTTTTTCCAATGATGATTTGAGTGGTTTAATAGACTTTTATTGCTGTGTTGTCTGCTGTACTGATATTGTGGGGGAAAATAACCTTCAGAACATCAGTGCAAGAACACTGGTTTTATTACTAAAGACTAAATTGTGACGTGCTGTGAGAAGGAAGACAAAATGCAAGAAAAGCTAAATAAACATAAGTAGAACTGTGAAGAATGATGTGACTGGTAAATGCCCATGGCAAATGAAATTATGTCAAGCTGTGTTGCTTGTGATCAACTCAATTTTGAGGCAGAGAAGTTATTGATACACCTTTTAATAAGCTTTCTTTCCAAAAATAAGGCTGTTTTCTTCAAAACAGATAAATCCTTTCTAGTTTTAAGAACAGATTTCTTTTTCCTCAGGTACGTGAATTGGGAGCTTGTGTGCTCTGTCAGTGTGAGGCATGTATGTTTAAAAGCCATGATTTCACAGTGAGAAGAACAAAACTTCCCTAAAGACAGGAAACTTTTTGTTTGTCACTTGGTCTTGGATTTTATACTAGAGCTTGGTTGCTGAATGCAAGAAATCCTCTAGAAATCAAAATACATTTAGTTACATTTCATAGTGATTTTTTCTCTAACTTTACAGGTTAAATCCCTTCAACAATGGCAGCTTTCAGTGATGCAGAGTTTAGGGGGTGCTGGGATCCCTTCAGCCAGTTCTTTATGTTCATCCAAACCATCTATTGAGTCATCCACAGAGGAGCAAGAAACCCCACCAGCTGCTAGTTCTGCTTTGTTAGTTCCTGCTAGTGAGGATGATCTTCAGGAAAAGTCTTTGTTGCAATTCCCAGATTCTGGCTTTCATTCTTCGGCAGCTGATCAGACTCACACCGGTGACCTGTGTAGCTCTGAAAAGAGCTTAGCTGAAGGAACTGAGAGCTCCCTTTCAGTGGCAACCATCAAAGAATGTGGCTATTGTGTTTCAGCATGTTCTTCAGATGGAGAGGATGGCCCTAGGGAGTGTGGGCCAAGTAAGGAGAGCTCTAGTAATGAGCAGGACAATGGACTGATACAACAGTATTTAAAATCTGTTCAGCAGCTGGAAGAGGCTGATGAAGACACGGATTGCAATGAGGAAATGGAGGGCAGCTGTCTAGGGATCGCTGTGTCAGCAGAAAGCCAAGATTCCTCCTCTGACACTGTCTCTGTAGAGCTTCCTCAAGACACATCTTCCCCTGTCCAAGGTGAAATCTGTCAGACACCACCAGAAAGCTACAAACTGAATTCAGGAATAGTAGAAGGGAAGCAAACAGGCCGTGATTCTTCGTTTCAGATGCTGCATGTTGGGATAGCTGTATAATAGGATCATTTCCATGAAGGACTAGGGATTCCATTTCACTTTCTATTTCTTTTTCCTGTTTATACAAACCTTATTTTTCATGTGTGCTGTTCCAGGTTTTGACTCACGTTATGCATTTATGTTGTAATTACTATTTTATTGATGTTGCTGAGGATAGACACTAACTATGCTAACCTGAAATCAGCAAAGTTCTCAGTGACAATCATTATGCACTTTATTTTCAAACATAAAACTAGTATCCTAATAACTGGCCTCCATTAAATTAATTCTGAAGACTGGGGGGGTGGATGGTGGTGGTGGTAATGTTTGCTGTAAATTCACTTTGCTGCATGTGTTAGTAAGTATTTGTTTGGTTTTTTTCCTGCAAAGAAAGATTAAGTTCTTATTTTGCAAAGAGAAGCAAACAATATGGGAAGAAACAGAGTCAATACAGGCAGTATATCCTGTCATAAACAGGATACAGCCTGCTGAGAAAGATGAGAAGTTGCTTTTCAGACTTCTTTTGACTTCAACAAGAGTAAGTTGGTCAGTATATCAAAGGTGCATTCCAGAAAACCAATGTCCGAGTCAGTGACTTTTCTGTAAATATCTTGAAGCTGCTGGCAAGGAATTAGATCATTTACATACACACTGAAACAAGGACTTACAGGAGAGAGACCTCAGGGAGCTTCAAACAAGCCTTGACCTTTGTTTGCCCTGGGGTTGAATTTCCCTGCCTTCTCAGGTAAGACTCAAAAACAGAACCAGTGGCAGCCAGGACTAAATAAGAATTTCAGAAGGGGATGTGACTTGGGAACATCATTTCCAAGACTGCCCTGCTGGGTGCAGCAGCAGACTTGGTGGTGTATGGATTAGCACCCACAAGGATGCTGATGCCCTTGAGGGATTTAGATTTGCATGGCTTTCAAGACATTAGTGATTTTGATGGATCACAACTACTTCTAGCTACAGGTATAAATACTAAAAGCAAATGCCATGACTTAAAACTATTCCCTGATACCTCTGTTGGGTTTTTTGGTTGTTTTTTTTCCCCCTATATGTCTAGAATTTGACATTTTAATTAGATGTGGATAAAAAGTTGTATTTCTTTCCTGTTAGCAAATATGCTGAGATACCTAGGCTATGCTTTCCACTTTTGGGAAAGCAGCAGGGTTTGTATCTTACCTAGCAATTGCTATGTTGGTTTTTTTTAATGGAAAATGATCAGATATCTTAGTATACTTCAACAGTGACAAGGGAAATCTGTTTTGCCATGTGATTTGTGATGGACATGAGTGAAATAAAAGTTGATGTTGTTATTTACAGGGGTCCATTGCGTTTGCTGATGCTGCATTTTGCAATGTGTACTGGAAGGCCAGTGTTGCAGTAGTTTGCTAATGTTTACTTCTCACTTACAAAGACGCATGCCTATTGTAATTGTCTGGATCCACAGGTTAACTTCTGGTGCTATGGTGTCACTTAAACCAACTAGCACTCTTTAAAAATGACTTATGGCCACATTACCATGTAAAATAATTCAGTTTTTGTGAAAGCTTTGGTTGCATGTCTGCTTTAGGTTCCAAGCTGAAATTTACCACTACTCAGTAGCTTGGTAGGAGGCCAGTATCTGCTTGAGGCCTCAAAATATCCTTTATTTAGAACATAAATGGTGTATTTGACTTGTAGCAGCCATGTTCCTAGTGGTGAAGTTCACCTTGGAAGAATAAAGCTTGCTTCTGTGTATAGAGTAGCCATCATCTCTTTTTCTCCCACTCCAAAAACGTTCTAGGGCACCAACTTGTCCAAAGAGCTATCTCTGCAGTCAGGCTGACCTTTGACTGTGCCTTGCATATATGGGAGCATTAAGGAAAACCCAGAACAACTGAGGTGGTAGGTTCTTAATGTGCTACATTTCTAACTGAATGTAGCTGCAGCACGTTTGAAGCATGAGCATATTCATAGTTAGAGAACAGTTGTGCTTGGGTATTGAAAATAGTACGGGTGCATTAATGAACCCCAACATCGGATAACCTGGGCAAAGCAATGTGTAGTCCACAGGATCATACCCTTGTCCTCTGAAGGTGCTGAACTTGGCTTTAAATCTGCCATGCTTGGGGATTTGCAGTTCATAAGACTTAGCTCTTGGAATGTCAGTATGTTATATAAAAACCCCCAAACTTCAAAGAGACTTTCTTTGGATTTTGAGAGAGGAATTATTTCAGTCTGTGAAACAGTTGTTGGATCTTGCACTCTGGAGGCAGTGGTCTGGTGTAATAGCACACTAGAAGTTCTCTTTTTATGGCAGAGTGCTTTATTGCAAGACCTGGGAGAAATGAGATCGCTGCCTAGATAACAATGTTTCACTTACTGGAGACACTGAGGGAGCATATGTATTTTGCTGTTTTGCATTATCACTTTTGCTGCACGGTTAGAGGTGAAACAACTTTAATTTTGGAGTTGTCAGAGGGGGAAAACTTGGTGCAAGTAAATTTTTCATGGAAGCCCTAGATGTTTCTTGACATTTCCTTTGTTATTAGGACTTGCAAGCACAAAGACAAGGCAACTTACTTTAACTAATGCTGAGGTCAACTGTTGTCCTTATTGATGTGTAACCCGAATGGTTTTATGCAGGTACAATGAAGCGTGTTCTGACAAATATTCAGCTTTATCTTACTTTTTGGGGAAACACTGAAATACTAGAAAATTTTTTTCTAATGTTCTGAAAAGTATCTTGCATGTGTAGAAGACGAGTTGCCTAAATATAGAGAAATCAAAGAATGGTGAAGTTTTGGATTAATTTTTACAGGGTTAAATGTAATTAGTTTGTATATACAGAAAATATTTTCATCCTGACCATTAAAATACATACAGGGAAAGACAATGAGGGATACAGTTGAAAAATAAGGAATGAAACTGGATATGGGCTTAAATTGTCTTCTTTTGGCCCTGTTTTGAGCTCTCAAAGAATCACGATGTGGAATTATCATAGTTTAATATATGGGTTAGCATTTACTCATCTTTGCTTAAGTAAGTTTCCTTAATCTGGGTATGTAATATTCTTTTAGCTGGATAGGGATGCACAGTTTTCCTTTGGATGTGATGGAAATTTCATAAAGGAATTGGAAGGCCTAAAATATATCTGAAACTTTCCTGTGTTAATATCGTATTCTTTCCTTTTGCAAGGCTTCATGTTCAGCAGAAGAATATACTTTGTAGTAGAAAAGCTTATCTCTTGTGTTTTGTCCTGGGCTGATCCTCCAGTGTTAGTGGGAGAGAGAGCCTGGTTATTTGCCAGGTACTGTTGCCAGCTCGCCGTGAGTACAGTTCAAATGCTTCTTTAATTTGCTTCAGAAAAATCAGATAAGTATAGCTCAGACTATTTAAACTGCACCACACAAGTAGTTTTGCCCCAAATTATATAGCTGGCACATGCAAGCCTATTTTCAGCTAGTCTGTGGCAGAAATGACTCTTTTGCCTCTTTTTCTGAAAGCTGAGACAAGTGGTTCTATATACATAAAGCGAGAAGGCATTAAGACTGCAAATCTTATTTTGCTGCTTCTGAGCCACAAATGTCCTTCAGCAAATACTTGAGAAAGTCCTTGCTAAATTAAATTGCAGAAGCCTAACAGTTGTTGATGGTTAAGTTTCTTAAACAACCATAGGTTCTACTATTTGCATGCAGTAGTTTAAATAATGCACTTAGCAGCCAATCTCTATATCAAAAAAAAAGTTGGGTTTTTTTTTCTGAATAATATTTGTATTTGAGCTTGCAGACTGTTCCTGGTTTTTTATGAATTTGTGTATATTGTCTGAAGAATTCCAATTTTTGTTTCCCCTTGTAGCAGGTTATTTGATGAGCAAAAATGGAATATATGTTCCTTTGAGATTTCCTGGGTAATCTTTACTGCAGTTGATGTTCTAGTGTGTCTCACACACGTACACTTTTTTCCTGAGAGGATAGAATTGTAGCAGTTAGGGGAGACTGACTGAATGACAATAAAATGTAAAAACCAGTCAGTTACCCTGCTAGTATAAAAGACACTTTTTTTTCCTCTCCTGTTGTATTAACTTCCCCTCCTTCCCCCCTTGAAGACTGTGCCACCCAAATAAGTGTGCATCAAGTATTCATAAAGTCTTTCAAAATGTTTTCTTTGAATAGTTGCACTTTTTTTCCCCCGCAGATTGGTTTTCTAGGACAAGTTACGGAGAAACACTTGCTTTCTATATGCCTACCAAAAAGTTGGGACTCTGTCTATTTTTAAATATTTCCTTTGTCAGTAATGGAAAAAGCACAGGATCCCTTTCTTGCAAAAACATAAACCAGTATTTATCAGGAAAGGTGCTTTATCTCTTGGAAAGTGCCATGCCAAATTTTATTGTACAAGAGCTCACAGTAAGAATCTTTTTTTCTGGCTTCATTATGTTTATAAGTATATGGGTCAAATTCATTTGTAGCATAATTCTACTGAATTAAATTTTTTTGAGACTTTCACAGGAGTATTCTACCTCTAAACTAGAGTTTGAGAAAAAAGAACAATTGGGTATTGATTTGTCTTTCTATTTCTTGCTGTTTTCTGTGAAGAATGGTGGGTGGTTAAATTGATATCGTTCATATATTTTCTACAAGTGTTTACATTTTGGATTTATTGTTTCTTAAGTATTTTGTTTGTATCTCTGAGTTTTGAATTTTAAATAAATGATTTGTACATTTATTGAAAATTTTAAGGTGTACCTTATATTGACTCTTATGGTTATTGTCAAAACCTTACAATTGGAGTGCTCTTCTGGATGTGGGAAGCTCAGGAACAGAAAGCAAGTGATGACAAGGTTGGCATTGGCATTCTTTACTTGGTACAGCTGAGACATCTGATGGCCACTGTTCCAGTGCCTAGGACAGTAAGAGTGTAGTAGGGTACATGAAATGAATTCACCCACGACTCTGAAATTGATCTTTGTGATTTGCAGTCCTTTATTTCTATTGCTGGCCCTCTTTCGTGTTCTTAATTACCTGCCGTGTTTAAATTAAAAGATGTGGCAATATTCTGTACAGAGTTTTCTAGGGAGAGAATAAAGACTAAGGGTTTATCAAGAGAAACACAGTTGCAACGCGTGGTGTTGCCTCTCTTGGTTTGGTCAGATACCTGCTCTGTTCTTGAACAAATGAAGACTAATTAAACATCTTTCAGGCTTTAACAAAAAGAAACAATTGAGGAGTTCAGACATACATGAAAGTCATGTTTTACTGCAACACAGTTCTCTGAAAGGTAAAAATATAACAATAACAAACCTGAAACAACAAAGTTAACTTTGTTTTCACTCAACTTTAACACATGGAGGTTAGCGGACATTTTAAACTTCACTATGTGTTTCTACTTCATTACACCAAAGAAAAGATTTTTTTTTTTTTTTTAAGTGGGACTCTTTTTTTGCTCTTCTGTGATGGTATTTACTGTGGGGGTGGTGAGGCACTGGAACAGGTTGCCCAGAGAGAAATGGGTATCCCATTCCTGGAAGTGTTTAAGGCCAGGCTGGATTGAGCAATCTGGTTTGGTTTCCTGCCAAAGGAAATGGGCAGAAATGCCCTGCCTATGGCAAGAGCGTTGGAACTGGGTGATCTTTAAACTCCTTTCCACCTCATTCCAGGACTCTAAAAGTCAAAAATAGGCATAGCTAAAGTAACTCCAGGTCTGAAAAGAGAAGAGTATTGCCCTTTTCTTTTAGAGTAAAGACCTTAAAGCTGTACTAGTTTAAATGCTGTGTGTGGTAGGGTTAGTAACCATAGCACTTCAGGAACTCAGGTTCAAGGTCCCTCTTGTCCCTGGCTTTTATTCATATTTGTAATAAGATGAGACATTAAAAATCTTTGGCTAGATTTGGAAAATAAAGGCATGGCTAGTGGATGGGCCCATTTTTTTCAAATGGAAGTTAATTTTATTGGCTGAAATCCTTACCTTTGCTAGTGTGCACCTCAGCCCACTCCTTGGTGGGATGGTGTGAGAAGCAGGAAAGCCCTTGGCTCTGTAAGCACTGCTCAGCAGTAGCTAAAACAGCCCTATGTTATCACACTGTTTCCTGCACAAATCAAACACAGACCTACCATAGCCACTGTGAAGAAAATTACTTCTATTCCATCCCAAACCAGTACAGCTGCTCTTTCTGATACGTGCAAGATGATATTCACCAAGGGAAGGAATATCAGAAAACTGTGCACAGGATGCCCAAATCAAGCAAGTCACAGCCTCTGACTTCTAAGATGCTTTAAATTGTAGAAAGTGGGAAGCCCATGATCATAAAGGATGCTCTGGAAAATGTAAAATCTGACATGTTGTATTTAGAGTGTTCATGTGTTGGACTGAAAGCAATAAACCATTAGAAAAGCCTAAACAATTTTCAGACAGTGTACTGCTGTGAGGAGCAGCAGTCTAGCAGTCAGGGCTGTTTGCTTAGCATTGTGCTAAACTGCATTCAAGCAGCAGCCTTTGGGAAATCTCTTCCTATCCATTGTTACACCAGCTGAAGTTATCCAGTCCCTTGAGCATTTGCAGCAAGTTTTCTAGTGTGAGAAGTGCACAGGAAATGTGCTGAGCCGGTTACTGCTGCTTATGCCTTAGAATCTGTGGGACCTGGGGAGAAACAGGAGACACTGGGAGACTCTACAACAACCAGAATTCACTTTCCTTCTTTCCATCAGTAGTTCCTACAGCCCTTTCAACCTGAAGTTTAGGGCAAATGCATGTGGTTTTGGAGCCCATGTTTTCAAGACTGGCTCTTCAACTGTCTTGTACTGTTGAGCTCTCCAAGATAGAGTTCATGTACTTGTCTTCTCCTTGTTGCAACTTGCTCATTCCCAAGCTCAGTAGTTTTGCAGCAGATTGGCTTTCCTGTTGGTCTCATTCTTTGGCTTTACTCACAGATACTGAAATTTCTAAGCACATGAACTAGGTATTATTTTCCTAGTAGGACAGGTAAGCTACCTTTCTGTCACCTGCTTTCTCATATTCCCAGCTGCCTGATGCTTCCTTCCTTTGGTGTAGCAGTGTCAGTGTTAAACTGGCAGGATCTCCTCTGGGCAGCCTACAGCTGAGATGGTTGCTGTGTCCATTGTCTGGTGGAGAAAGAAAGGGAGACCAGGAAGTTCCTCTTAGTTCCAAAGGGGAGCAGAGCCACCTGGAAGAAATGGAAACCTGTGTTCCTTCCTGCCTGTCTCTGGGGTGGGAATGCAGCACAGCTGCTTGAGGCAGGTTCATGGAAAGGCTACGGTGCCTACAGGAAAGCTTCTCTGTAACCTTTTGGAAAAGGACTTGAGGAAGCTGCAAGAGGATTCTTCTAGCAAAAGTGTTGTCCCTTTACAAGCATTAGATGATGTGAAAACCATCTGGATGGCACCAGGTCAGCAAAAGACTTTTTCAATTAACCTTAATTGCTGACCTTAAGACCTTAATTGCTGCTATGCCTTAAAACCAGGGGACATGCTTGAACTTGTGTGCAAGATGAGAGTGAAACTTGCTGTTCTAAGGATGGCAGAAGGACAAGAGGATTGTGGAAAGGAAAAAAGATTGGAGAAGTGATACAAGGGTGAGGTAGCAAAAGGAGACAGATCAAAGGTGTCTGTAGAAAGGGAACAGTGTGGGTTGTGCTCTTTACAGACTGTCCAATGCACCATAATTCAACACAAAAGCATGTTTTAGTTTGCCTCAGGGAGCAAACTCAAAATAATTGCCAAGTGCTTCTGGTGTGATAAACAAGGAGGGATGTAAGGTGAGTGACAGCTGCTATAGGTGTACTTCTTTTGGGACTAATGGCATTTAGATGTTGTATGGTGATGAGGTGGAACAGACCTCACTAATGCCATTGACACTCAAATAACCCAAACAGTCTTTCGCATGGTGCTTTCTGTAGAGCCTGGGGGGCAAACACTGAGTAATTGGTTTCTGGCCTCTGTGCAAAAGGGCCTACCATGTTAAAGATTAGAAGGGCATATTTGATTATTAGGCCATCATCAAGACTAACTGTAATGATAATTGAAGAATTTGTGGAGAGAAGTAGTGTGGGGATCCCTTCCCATCTCTGAGGGAAGGTGAAATGTAAAATGTGGCAGAAGATAGCATAGCAGTACTTATTTCCTTAGAAGTGACCGGTTTTCTCACTGTTGTCACCTTTCATACCTTCACCCCCAGCATCACTCCAGATATATTAAGAAATGGGGTAATGCTTGGCATTTGGCACTCAAGTTTTGCCTTAGGTTGCACTTTTTAGCTGCAGAGTTTGTAGGGGGATTTGATGCACTGCATGGCTCATGAGGGAAGAGTAAAGAAAAATAAGACTGCTGTAGAACTGAGAGACTTTGCATATTGAGAGGGAAAAAAATCAGTACCAATTATCTTTCAAAATACTGTCTTTTTAATGTGTTCTGCTTGTACAGCCAGATGGCTTTCAATTCTTGACCTATAGTGCATAATAGAAACAAAAGCTGGTGCCTGTTGAGATTTTGCTTTCTACCTCTACCAGGTAACCACTGCTGTAAGATGCAGAAAGGAGAAAAATAGAGGTAAGATCACTTCTTCAAAACAGCTATGGCTGATGGGGGTGGGGAGAAGACAAAAGTAGGCATTTTCTAACGGCTAAAGTGTTGTGTTCACAAGAATATTTCAGCTGCTCTGTCTTGTTTCTGGTATTAAGCAACCTACATATTCCTTAGTAAAAATAAGCTCAAGCCCTTAAGCTATACTCCTATAAAGAATTTGAGGCAAGTGAGTGTTTTGACATTCCCAAACTTACGCAGTGTTTACCAAACTAATTGCAGATGTCCTGCAGCTTGAAAGTGCTGCCCAGCTCTGCTGCAGGGTGCAGAGCTCATCACTGTCTGTGTGCATGTCCTCATCAAGCACAGTGAGGTCCTGCTTTCAAGGCACCTGCGTTTGCCCAGTTCTGCTGTGCTGGGCCGTGCCTGTATCCCCCGCTCAGCTCCTGCTGCTGCTCTGGGGCCAGGCTCTCATTGCACAGCCTTCTCTCTGTCCAAGACGCCGCCTCTGCTGCTCTCTGCTCCGTTCGCCTTCAGGCTCGGCCGCGTTTGAGCTGCGATGGTTCATGTCAGAGCCTTCTCTGACTGGGGCTGCGGCTGGGGACCATGGTGGTGCCACCCAGGCCATCGTGCACCGCTCCGAGCCACCCTCCCTGCTTTCTTTGGCTTCACCTGCGGTGGCTTAAAAATGACAGG
>JANPWX010000287.1:2170671-2203498 GCA_024734555.1 Trochalopteron elliotii | reverse complement strand
ATTAGTGCAGAACTGTTCCAACAAAGCTGCATTTTTGTGGCATTTTGATACTTTCACTTTAATGGGTGCCTTGCTCTTTCAATGCTAGTTCATTGGTCAGAAATACAGTCTCTGTAATTCTCAGCAAAGTATTTGAAGTTATAATCCCTATAATCCCAGTAAAGCAGTTTGATGTTTGGTCTATTTTGAGGCTGTCCTGGTTATATCAGTAATGTCTTTCAATTTTCTAGCCTGTGTTCATTTGATAAATAATTTTTAATTTTGATATTTAATGTATGTTTCATTTAAACATTCACTACATATTTTTATACAGTCTTAAAACTATAAGTACTATGTATTTATATTATCTTAATTGCATAAATTCTCAGTTATACTATTTATAGAAAGTTATACAAAGTTTATATAATCATTTGATTATGTTGTTGCACTTGGTGCATGGTTGTATGAGTAATGCTGCTTTGAGAATATTGAGTTTGGAGAGATTGGTGTCTTTTGACTGTCTCTCCTTGCCATCTGTTTTCTGTTTCCAAGTTTAGAACTTCTGCAAGAACAGTATCCTTTTTGCTTGCAAAAAGACTGCATTGAAATTGTCCCTCTCAGAAAGAAAGGAAGGTTTAAGAGTCATTCTGAGCAAGCATTGAGAACTTTATCAGTGGCTGTTAAGGTTGTGATTTTATAGCAGATCAGCCATCAAGCAACCTTAAAGGAACAATATTGTATGAAAGTTAAAGTTTATGAAAGACAGTACTATTATTAAATTTAAAGAACCAGAAACACTGAATCCCAACACATTGTATTATTTTCAGAAGTTTATTTTTTTTATTTTTAGAGCTGCATATGAGTACCTGAGATAAAAGGAATGATAAAAAAGTAAACCAGGCAAGATGTAATATTATAGGTGATGCGTGAAGTTAAATTTTACTGCTTTCAACTCTCTTAGGTATCTGCTCTCTAATATTACAGTTGATTTATTTTTCCCCTCTTCCCAAGCAGAAAACTGGAGGAAGTAAGTTTTACCTTGCTTATCCAGATTTGTTTCAGACATCAGTGTGTAATAGTAACTTATTGGAACATATAAACAGGTAAATGAGAGATGTCTAAATCCACAAATTTGTGTTTCAATCTAGTCTGGCTGGTGGTGGTGTGTCCTAACAATAAATAGGGTGGTGGTGATCATTTGTTTTGGTCTTTTTGATTGCCAGAATGAAATCTTGCACTCTTCTTTTGCCCTTTTTTTTTTTTTTTTGTATCAACTACAGGTTAGACTACAGGTTAGACCAAACCTTTATGATAAAGGTTTGCTTTGGCACATCCAAGAGAATTATGTGACATGATAGATACTGCTGTTCAGATTAGTTCCACAAGAAGAATCCCTGTTGACTGTTCTATTGTACTGGTTATTGCACCACCCTTTGTAAGCTTTCAGTGCAAAACTTGACTTTAGTTCTGGTAACGTTTTGGGACTTAATACAGTTTTTTTTGTAAATGCACTTGCAGGAATGAAGTGGAAGTCAGCTGAATTCTCTGAGACGAAATGACATTCCTGCTTATGGCAAATGCAAGTCAGGGCCATGCCTAACATGGGAGGGAAGGACACGAATGGACCATGTGGCGTGACTCCTTCAGACTGCAGCTCTTCTGCCTGCTCATGGCAGTGCTGGCCCTTGTGGTGCTGGTCCATAATTTTTTTCAGTTAGAGGTAAGTGGAGCCTGTTTCTTCTCCAAGATGGCTTGAGCAGCTTTATTGACTTTCAAGTGTAAGGTTAGAATTGTCTGACCTTTATATTATATTTAGCTGTAAATTGGAATCACAGAAAATTCGTAGTCCAAGGCATGTCTGGAGGTATCCAACACGCTCCTCAAAAGCCTGGCATCAGAGTTAGCTTAATTGCAACAGGGTATTTTGACATTTGACAGTATTCAAGGACACTCATATTTTACAACCTATCTAGGCAGCCTATTGCTGCATCCTTCTTAGAGGGATCAATGTCTGCCTTATCTGCAACAGGAAGTTGCCATTTCCCCTGTTAGAGTGTACTTTAACTCCAGTTCCTCTGGGACTCCCCTGTAGGTAGTGAGAGACTGCATTTAGATCCCCTTTTGGTCTTCTCCAAATTTAAAAAAAAAGATGCTTTGGTTACCTTCGTGTCATTTCAGTTCCCTAATCATCTCAGGGCTTCTTAGCTGATCTTGCCAACTTTACTCTGGTGTGGGTTGTCCAAAAACCAGACACAGTGTTCTAGGTATGAGTTCATCACGGTCAAGTTGAGGAGAACTAGACTTTGGTCAATCAGCTGGTTGGGATATTGTTAATTCCTTGCCACAATGCTGTGCTGCTGACACATGTTGAGTTTGCTGTCTCCTGGAATCCCTAGGTCTTTTCCTGCAGAGCTGTTACTAGCTTGTTCATCTCTGGCCTGTATTGATGCAATTTTTATTTCCCTTTTCCTTTTCCCCTCTGCTGCATCTGTCTTGCATATTTCTTCATTTTACTTATCACTTCAGTGCAGATGTATTTACACACTGTTTAGTCAGTAACCCCAGATTAAAGTCAAGGTGGATGAGGATCTGTCTGAGGGAGCCCTGGAGGCTGACCCTGCCCATTGACTGCCTGCCTGGCCGGAAATTCCAGCGCTGCATTTGGTGGATGAGCTTTGGAATGCTTAGCCTAACCTCATCCTTAACCTCATTAAATTACAGCTATCATTTGTGCATGCCAGCCAGTCAATAATTACTTTATGCTTTTAAGTTGTGTATATGCTGCTTGCAGAATCTTCCTTCCTCCTGGCTAGTGAGGCCCAAATGAAATGATCCAATGAGGGGCTGTAAAACCCCCTCATCCCACACAAAATACAGTTGAATTGGAAGAGGATCACATAAGGGTAAGGAAGATGTTTGAGAAATATAAAATCACAAGTGACTCGGGATCAATAACTGAAGAATGAGTGTTTGTTACGTATTCCAGTACTAGTGGACACGTTAAATAAAAACTGCAGATGCTGATTTTAAAGGTAGCAGGGATATTTTTTATGCATTGCAGCAAAGCTGCAGAAGCCCTTGCAGTAAGTCTTTGTAGTTACTAAATGCATATATTCAAAAAATCTGGGTGAGTCCACAGAAGAAAAATCCATTAGAGGATACTAGATCTTAAAGATGTTTTTCCTAGTGTTTAAGAAATCTAAGCCATAAAGTGCTAGAAAATATGTTAAGTCTACAGGAGGAAATGGCACAACATGTTTGGTCTGATTTCTTTTCCCACATACCTGCAGTTGGAAACTATTGGGAATCAAAATATTGTGTTTGATGGACTTCTGGTTCAAATTAGCATGATCCATTTTGTTCAGGAGAGATAGGATTTTTGTTTTCTCTTTCTGTGGTTTTACTTTGTTTTGGGTTTTGACCTAGGGTGTTGCCTGAGGAATGTTGATATTTAGAATCTTAAACTGTTTTCTTTCTATTTTAAAATTACATTTCTTAGAGAAAAGGTCTCCGGCAGTGCTTTGAGAGTGAAATGGAAGATGCAGTTGGGTGTTCACTCTGTGCCTTTTTTTGCCACTGTCCATGAAAAGTGTCTTTGTGGTTTTGTTGCCTTTTAGATAACTGCTATTCTAAACTCAGTTAAGAATTGTGCTGCTGGTAAATCTTTACACTATAACATGCAACTCTAATCCCTTCTGTTGTTGTGACCTTTCTAAATGGACCTGCTCCTGTATTTGTCTTGGCTGAGTTTTCCAGGCAGTCTAACATAGGCATTTATGCTGATTCTTTTCAGTCAGAGATCAAAGCCAGAAAAAATCTTATAAAGCTTTAACAGAATATCTGTAACCAAATCTGTTCAGGCTCTGGACAGTATTGTTGGTTACTATTGAGAATGTGTTTATAAATGCATCAGACATACTTCTCATCCCCACATCATCCAACCTAGCTGGCTAAAGCTCAAGAACCAAGGCAATTGTCAGCTAGTCTCCCTTCTTTTTTGCTTTAGGTTTCTGTACTTTTTCATGTTGGAATGTTTCCTCTTACTTTCTTAAACTACTAATGATACCTTCCTAGTAGTCATACACGTCAGAATTTTACTTTCCTTATGCAGTGTTTTAAATAACCCCCCCAGACAACCACAAAACGTCTAGTAGCCAGCTTATTATCTACTTTGCTTTTTATTATGGAATAAGTATTCCCTTGAGGTCACACAGTTGATCGTATAGTACCAGAAGAAATGTGGGTTTACTTTATTTTTTTCTGTGAATATAGCCAGACAGATAAAATGTACAGTAATTTTTTGTGAAGTATCAGGACGTTGCCCAAACATTATGCTTTCAGGATGCAGGAGGGTTTGTGCATTTGTACCAGTGGCCTTTAGAGTGACAGAACCATTTCAGGGTTGGTTGTGAGCACTATTTTATTTAAAAGCATCTTGAAGAGAGAGTGTATGGGGAGAAGGGAAGTTCCATGCCAGGACAGCATATGAAATCAGACAGCTGAAACTGAACAAAAGAACTGTGTAACAAAGTTTTAAATTCTTGCTGCTAAATTGCACGTACCTACAAAAGATAACTTCATCTTATTCCAATTATTTCTGGAACATTTGACTGTCAAGTGAGGGCTTTTGAGGATTGGCTTTGACACTTGGAGTAGTTTAGCAGCCACTCAAACTGCTGTGAGGTGGTAATGATAGAGAACTGATTTCATATCTGTCATAGACAACAAATAAAGTACCTGGAGTGTAAAATTACTGAAAATAAGGTGACTGACCTTTCAGGAATTGGTATTTGTTCAGATTCAGATATTGTCTCCTGGAATTTTTATTTGTCCACTGTGCCTGTAGCCTGTGTTGGGCATCTCCTGTGTTGTTTCCTGCTCTAGTGACAGTAACTTAGGTAGGTTTGCAGCAGCTGTTTGGGATGTGCCAGGCCAAGGCAGGAGTTAACAGCTGGTGGAAGATACTGGGCTTTGAGATGGAGTTCCACCTCTTCAGCAGCAATGGAAATACTCAATGTTTTCATCAGCCACCTACATTCTGGTGTTTACCTGAGGACAGGTGTTCATTGCAGATCTTCCCAAGTACTCTGTGACCCTTCTGGAGTGTCTTTTGCCTGGGTTAATCTATATGTTGTATCTAATTTTTACTTTGCTGGCAGTGAGAATGCCAAAAGCTGAGGAGATGAGCTGAAACTTTCATTATTTCTCATAAAAATACAGCTTTTTTTCTTTCCTTTTTATGACATCTCTAATGCAGGGACTGCTGGTGGATTTATTTGTGCTTGACTGACATGCAATCTATTCTGTGTAACTTGGCAGACAGCCTTTAAATTACTTTGTGGTCACATTTGGGTTCTGGTTAGCTTCAAAATGCAGTAAACTAGAAAAAAAACCCCAACAAAGCAAAAAAACCAAGCAAACTCCTCCCACACAAACAAAAAGCCCTCAAACCCAACAACAAAACCTCTTGGGAATTACACTTAAAATATGTGATACCTTGAATGGAGTAAACATGGAATAAGCAAAGCAGGTGCTATCCAACATGGAGCCTGTAATGAACACTAAAAGAATCTGTCATAAAGGAAGAGCACTCTTTGAGATATCCTCTTTGTATCTTTTTCATAAAGGAATTGTATTTATTTTTGGCTACTAACTTCAGTAGAAAGCCCTCAGTTCTGCACAGTCTCGATATTACAACACAGAGGAGCCAGAGAGATTTGGAAATGCCAAGGGGGTGTAAAACTGGAGTGGGGACAAACTAAGCTAATTATTTTCCTCAGTCCAGGCCTTGTATATCCATAGGGGCAGGAGAACTTAAGTACTTGTTTGGAGCTGAGCCTAGGAAACACTTAAGAAAGGAAGATGGTTTGGAAAGCTTTTCTATTGCAGTCAAGGATCTTTGGTGTATTAATTGACTCTGAACCTTTTTCTGCCTTTATTAGCAAAGAGAATCTCTGCAATATTTTCTCCTGTGAATATCATACATGGTGTAGCTTATTTTCACACATAAGTTTATAATTCTGCAACAATACATGATCCTGGTTGGGCTTGAAAGACAGCTGTAAAGATGAACAAGGATGCTGGAGAAAGAATGGTCCTTCAGGATGCTGAAGAAGCTCTGCTTCTACCTTCATGGAGCTTCCCCCTCACGCCCTTTGGAGATAGACTGAGGAAATATTTGTGGTATGGTCTGTTCTGCTTAGTGGGACATAACCTGGAGATGTTGAAGTGACAGTGCTTGTCCTTATTCTCAGCTGCATTACAAGCTTTGGCCTTATGCTTTACTAAAAATCTGTGTAGGTGGACTAATTTGGAGACAATGAAACCATGTTCTGTTTTCTGAATGAGTTTGTTGGCTTGGTGTTCTCTGCAGCCTTTCCCACTGAAAGATAGGTATGCCCCAGGAAAGGCTTCAGAAAGCCTAGCTAGGCCAGAAATGGCATCTTCTACATCTCTGACAGAGAGACTGAGTTAAAAACCCTGAGGAAATTTGTAGAAGGTTAAAAATAGGGATATGTCAGTTTTTAAGTTGTCTTAGATCACCATCTCTCCTTAATTCTAAAGGATTTGTTTTTCCCATGTTCCCCAGCCCGAAGTACCAACCATTGAAGACCCAACTGAAAAGCAGAAACTTTCTTTTGGGAACTTACACTGAAAACAACAATTAGTTGTACACACATATTCTCCCCTTTCCACCCCCTTTAGGAAAATGTGTAAATATTTCTGCTGAGACATTGTTACCAGCTTATTGGATGCATCAAAATATATAGCTAACTTTTAAAAATATTTCCATGCAGTGTTTTCTATGTGTTATATATATCTAGAGATATATATTTGTTTATGCATGAGCAAGTGAAGGGAAGAAGTTGTGAAGTTCTCCAAAAATAGAAACTTGGCTTAACTCAAGAATGCACGTAGGCAAGACTTAAAGTAGAACTGTGCCTGAGGTTCAGTCTCAGCTTTGGCTGAAATTCACTGGACTAATAAAAGTAATGTGCAGCATACATCTGCAGCTTGGCTTGCTGTGATGGAAAACAAAAATAATTATGAATTATCTCAGATGGCCTTCAGGGAACATTTATTAAATCCTGGGTGGGAATATAAAACAGAAGTAAAAGCCTCTATTGCGATGTTAACATCTGGTGTATGGATGGGTATGTGTCAATTTGTTTTAGAGCTACAGTGTGGCAATTTACAGGTTCAGGTTTTACAGTTAACATGGATATCAAACAAAGAAGATTTTGTGTATCCATCCTACATCCTCATGTTCTCATCCTCTTACTCTAAAGGTGATCAAGACCAGCTTATGTCACAGACTTCAAAAACCTATGTGTTTCTATTGCTTGTTAGGTTTACCTTTCTTCTAAAAAAGTATGTTGAATCTCAGTGTGGTTCGAATGATTTAAAGACACTGCTGATATTTCCATGGCCTAAGAAAGGTTTATGACAGTGAATAAAGCTTTGAGTGCTGTGACTTTTAGTACATTACTGAGCAGTTAGTTATGAAAGAAGTAAATGGAAAATACTGGGGTGTTGGTAAGTGCAATGATATTTTTAAAGATTTCAAATAATGTAGTTTGAATTTTTAGCAATCTTTCAAATCTAAACTAGCATATCATCTGATGCCATGTGAATGGTACACTGTATAATTTTAATCTTTGCTTGAAAAACTATTTTCCTTCTTTATGAAATAGAACTATGGATAAGTTCTACTATATATACCTGGTAATTAATTGCTCATTAACTGCTGATTTTGTGTGTATTTGAAGGATATTTTTGGATTTGCTGATCAGAAGTCTCAAGGGTACCTCTGGAGTCTTCGACTGCTATTTTTAAAATTTTCCTAATGCTAACCTGCAAAATTATGTGATGTCATAAAGAAGATGGTATTTGCAGTAATTTGCATGAAAATACAGGGTTGGACACTTGCACTTGCACAAAACCAATCCACTTGGTTGGATTTTTGCACAAAATACAGTTTTTCAATTGCAGCAGAAGCCCCCTCTCTTAGTCTAGTTTTGTATATAACTATTTTAATTTTTAAATCTTGTGTGGATTGGGGGATGCTTTGCTTGCTGTTTCATTTGGTGCTAGAAGCAGCTGTATATAGATTTTAAGATCTTATAAATAAACAAGCAGGTTCTCTGCCTGTTTAGTCCTAGCTTGTCCTGTGCTATTCTACTTGCCAACTGACTCATGAATTCATTGTCCCAGAAGGATCTGGGCTTTTGTTCTTTCATTTCTTTCAGTGTGCACATTACAGGGATACATGCATTTCAAATAATTAGCCAAGAAGGGACGTGAGTGTGACCAGATAAATGACTGCAGCTGCTACTTGCAGCAGACTTCTCTGGAAGGCCTGTGCAGGGGGTGCATCAGCTTAACCTGCAGGGTAACATCTCAAAGAAACTCTTATTTCTTTGCATTACATGGGACAGCTATTAGATCTCATGGTGCTCCAAGACTAAAATGTTACAGCAGAAGAAGAGAAAACATGAGCTATAATTTAATCATACAACCTTTTGTCTTTTTTTTTTTTTCACATTGCTGATATTTAGAGAAATAGAGAAACACTGACATACATTGAATGTGATCTCTTTAAATGCTTGTTTGCCAAAGCAGGGTAACCACAGGTTGCCCACCTGTCCCCTTAGAAATCCCATGGGCAAAGGAATAGATTTGGGTCTTCTAGTGAAGTTGCTTCATTTGGTCAGCTTCGAAGCTCTGCAAAGCAAAGCCCAGTTCTTGGGATCGTTTCCTGACAAAGCATCCATTATTCACAGTGTTTCATTTCATAGCACAGCTTCAGGTAATCTTTTTCTCCCCAGCACCTGGATGATGACACAATTTCAGGATTGAATTGGATAACAGAGAACAATGTCCAGCACTCTCTGTCCGAGACAACCAAAACTACCAGGAAGCCTTACTGTGGGTACACGCAGCAGACCTTGTCCAGACGGGAACAAGCGGAGCAGGAGTCCTTGCTTGCTGCAATCCAGTGGCCAAAGCCCCCTGAGGGCAAAATCGCCTTTGCACAGAGCACTGATCCCACACACAGTGACTTTGTGATTGTGAAACCCAGCAGGTTCTTCAAGGTGGGTGATCAGTTAGAGGTCCTTGTTCGCATGAAGGATTTCCAAGGCAACCCCAAGCAGTATGGTGGAGACTATTTACAGGCACGAATTCACTCTCCTGGGCTGAAAGCTGGAGCAGCAGGAAGGGTTGTAGATTGCCATAATGGCCTTTACAAAGTCTTCTTTACCTTGCTTTGGCCGGGAGAGGTTAAAGTTTCCGTGTCCCTTGTCCATCCGAGTGAAGCGATCCAAGTCCTCCTGCGTTTGCGAGAGGAAAGGCCGGACAGAGTCTATTTCAAAAGCTCATTCAAATCTGGGAGGTATTCAGAAACTACAGAGTGCAACGTTTGCTTGCCTGGAGGACTCCCAGTCTGTAACTTCACAGATCTCTACACGGGCGAGCCATGGTTCTGTTACAAACCTCGGAAATTGTCCTGTGCCAGCCGAATCAGCCATGCCAAAGGTGGATATCTGAAAGGCCTTCTGACACAAGAGGAAAGCCTCTTTTTCCAAAGGTTTGTATGTTGTTGAATTTATATATATTCAGCCAAGCTGTTTTGTTTGGGGCTTTTTAATACAAACTTTAGCCTATTGCTTAAATGTGATGTATTGCCTTAGAGGAGGAGTGTATCTGCAGGAGCAGGTGTTTGGTGTTAGTTGTTGAACAGTCTGTTCCTCTCCATTCTGCTGTGCAAGAATCTTAGACAGCAATAAAGGGACTTGGCAAGTAGTTCTCTTTCTGTGCTACTGAGTTTCACAAGAGCACGCTGTCTTAATCGTGTGGTGATTTGGGGGACTGTTTCCTTATTTTCTATTTTCATACCTACACTTGCAATATCAATAACAATGCTTTGAGAAGTAATTTTGGCCAAATGTAAACTACCTGAAAAGGGTCTGGGTTTTAGGCTTATTTTTACAGAAATTACCAATTGTTTTTGTCCTCATCAATCATTGTCTTAAGTGTGTTCCTTGTTGCTCAATATGACTTTCAAATCTTAAAAACACTTTTTATAAAGAAAACACTTGGTAGAACAAATTGCTGAGCAGTACCCATGCAAGTGGAAATTATCTGTGCGTGGTACTTCAAGTGTTATACTAAATTAGTTTCACAGTCGTATTTTATTTCTGCATTCGGCATTAAAAAACCCTAAACCATCTCTTACTGCCTGGGTACATGTGACAGAACTGCTTCTGTATGAAATGACACAGCTGAATTTAGATAAAGTTAGTTACTGTGTAGTGTCAGAGTTATAGTTGTAGGCTACTGCCTTGCTCTCCAACAAAGATGTTGTAGGAAAGTTTTTTGGCGCTATTTTCACTTGAGGCCTAAATTGGGAATGATTTTAGAGTAGCAGCTCCAAATAGTTTAATTTAGGACAGTATGTGTGCATGTTCATAACGAAAACCAGAAATAAAAAGTAAGTGTCAGTGGAATTTTTTTTGGCTCTTCCTGCAAAATTATATCAAGTCTGTAAGTGGGTCTTTTGACTTCCTGTGTCTCTCTGCCAGTCCACCTGTAAAATATAGCTTATATTTATTGGTGATGTTTCCATATGGGAATGGGAAAGGTGTTTTTCTTGGTTTTGTTTTGATTGTTTATTTATTTGTTTGTTCATTCTGCTCTGAGATCCTTGACCGAAGTGGCTTATAGAAATTCCAAATAATTTATTTCTTAAATGGAGAGAAAAAATTAAAATAGACAAATATTCTCTTCAAAAACAGTAGCAAAAGACAGAACTAGAGCTCAGGATTAGTCAGCTGGGAGCTGCTGCTGCAGCCCTCTACCCTTGCAGTGGTTTGTCCCCACATGATCTGTAAGCTGGAAACATCTTTGGGGCAAATCCCCAAAAGCTTCCTGCAGTTGCAGGAAGTTCCAACCTCTGACAGTTTGATTGCTTTATTGAGATTTGTGTCGGCACAAGTGTGCACAAGATTTGTGTCAGTGCCATGAAATTTTGAATTTGGATTCAGAATGAGATGGTGGTCTCAAAGTGAATGCAGAATGAATTCAGCTATAGGAAGTAGGGTAAACTAAGAGTAAAAACTCTTAGTTGTACTGTGTGCTTATTTGAAGTGGAGTAAGGAAAAAAAATGAGATTAATATTGCCTTCAAGTTTCACAGTAACTTTTACAAACATTGCTGTGGTTTTTTTTCAAGTGGTGTGAATATCAAAAGGCCGATACTCTCCAGTGGACCTGATTCAGTCATTGTAAAGCCCAAGGCATTTACAGGTAAAGTAAACTGCATAAGATTCTTGTTTGTAATTCATCATTAAATTTATAAAAAGAGCAGCAGGCATCAAATAATAATTTGGTTTTTTAGCATGGCAAAAAAAAATCAGTATCAGATTTCTGTTGAGACAATAAAGGCTCTTGGGTGTTAACTGTAATACAAGTTCAGAAATAATGAAAATCCTTTTCTAAAATTACATGCATAAATGGGAGTTTTAGCAAAAAAAGAAGTCAAAAGAAGAGAGAAGTTTGTTATCTTGCCAAAAATGTCTTTCATTTCCCCTAGCATGCTCCCCTAGTATTTACTCACATTGTCTTAGAGTAACTGCTTACCAAACTCTCAATCTAATGAAAACAGCTGTGTGGTGTTTCATAATTTCTTTCTGTGTTAAGAATGTTGTCTAGCAGATTTTGATAACTTGTATTCAAGTATTATTGTACTTTGTGTTATCACAGGATGTGAGAACCAGCCATTCTAACTGTTTTGTGCCCTTTCTAAGGACAGAACAAAGACAGTCTGTACTAAAGTAAACTCGGAAGTTTTATCTCATTCATATCCAAATGCAAGCTTTTTATGCTTCTACAAAGTCTGCATAAAATCTGATACACAGACAATTATTTCTTTAATTAAAACTTTCCATATTTTTTTTTTGAGGTTGTAGGAGACTTTTAAGGTAGAGTTACTGACCTGAGCAATAAAGTCTGAACAGAAAGCAACTTACACCATTTCTTCATTTTAGTTTTACTGTTCACTGAAAAAATACAGTTCTGCTACTAGGCTCGCAGCATTTTACCCTCCACCTCTTTTCTTTGTCCAGATCCTTTATCTGATGTGTTTTTGTAGCTTTTTTAATCTTGCATATTTCCTGCACATTCAAAATTTGATTGTCACCCTTCCTCCAGGAGCTGTGAATGATCAAAGCCTGCCTACAATGTCCGGAAGATTAATGCTGGGTTAAAAAGTGTTGATAGGAGTAGCACATTTCCTCAGGGAAATTCCTCCCAAGTACAGCAGTCTCTGAATAAATAAACTGAACTCATTGGTATAATGCTCATGAATGTATGGATTTGTTAGGACAGATGGTACAGACAAACTCATTGTTCTGCTGTTGTTGTTTTTGTACATGTTTTTCTGTGTGGTGGTAAATATAGATCGAGTTTTTAAAAACCTATTTTTTTCTGAAATACAAGTTTTTATTTCTATTCTTGGTTTTTAACTTCAGATTGGAGCTTTTATTGTCTTCTATAAAATCTCAAAGTAAGGGCCAATTCTGAATTCTGGGCCAAAACTGGTATACTATACACAGACCTATAAATACTGGATGAGTCCACATAATTAGTTGGGGGGTTTTTTCCTTCCTTTTTCTTGCTGTCAGATTTAAAGAATCATCCATAGATAGAATTTTCTGATGGCTTTGTTCTGTGGTAATTGTGATTATATTATTTGTGCTATACAGACATAATAGTGGTTTGCTTTTTACTGTGTCCCTGTGAGGTCTAAGGAGGTTAACATCCTCTAACCTCTAAGGTAACATCTACTAATAGAACATGCAGAGGCTATTGAATAGAAAAAGAGCAATTAAAAATGGTTATCAGGAAAGATAGTTATGGTTGGCTCTATCTGTGTTGTAATGAAGCGTCTATCAGAGGGCGCTTTTGGGCCCTGGAATTCCAGTGCTTGTACTTTTACTTAATTCAAACAGTCCCTGGCTTGATTCTGGCCTCAGCAAGGTGTTCTTTATCAAACAGCTGTAAGTTATGACAGGGCATGGACTGTTCTTAGCAGTGTCCACACCGAGGTGAGTAGAAGTGTTTAAAGAGCTGGAAGTGGCTGCTCCGTGCTGCCAGTGTTTGGGCTAAGGAAGATCTCCAGGCTTGTTCAGCTGAGGTACTTGAATACACAAATGGCAATGGAGGAACCTGAAACAACCTCACGGAACTTTGATGTGCCAATAACACCCTGGTACTAAGAGAAACATGGCAGTATTTGGCTGATATAACCATGAGATTGCAGTTTCTCTTCCTGTAATCTCCTGTAATCCTGATACTTTTACTTGCAAGGTATTGTTCAACTTCTGCACATTAAAAAGGCATCCCATGGAGCAGAGCTTCCCTGGTGTGTAGTTGCTCCTCAGGGGGCTGCCTGTCCCAGGCAATAAATGGGGAGGGGGCTAGGTAACAGAGAGAAAGTAAAAAATGCATGGAGTTAGAGACTCTCATAATTAAGACATTCAAATGGCACATATAACATTGTTGGTCATAGCTTTAATTCTGGCATTTTCTGGGTTTGGAGGCCTTATGGTTCAGAGTTTTGGTTTTCTAGAGTGCCGGGATATGTGTTACTCCATAGAAGTAGTTTTTTTCGGGTTTGTTTTGGTCTGTTTGGGGGTTTTGGTGGGTTTGTTTGGGGTTTTTTGGACGTTTCTCTGAGTGTTAACCAGGCTGTTCCCGCGGCCATGTCCCTCCCCGCCGAGCAGCGCTGCCGTGCGCAGGCCGGGCGCTGGAGGGCAGCAGTGCGCCGGGATCCGCGCCGGGATGGGGAGAATGCTCCGCGGCTCTCCCTGCCTCCTGCGCTCCTCTCTGCCGGGGCAAACACCCACCGCTCAGCACTTCTAGCGCAGGGAGAAAGGTGTCAGATACATCTTTACATTAGCGGCAGAAATACCGTTTAATTTAAAACGAGTTGAACTATAATCGGCCACCCAGCTCTGGTCAGCAGTCGCTGACTACGTGTCCGTGAAGATTATGGAGGCTGCTTTGGTTGCGTTAATTTCAAAGGATTTTTCTCTTCCAGATTTAAGCAGTATGGACAAAGCTGAAGATCCCACAGCTTCCCCTTCTGGTTATTATTATGAAGACCAGTGGAGGTCCAGAACACATTGGATCCATAATTTTAACAAATCAGATGATATAACAGAGTGTTTACAAGGAAAAGTAATCCACTTGTTTGGAGACTCTACAATAAGGCAGTGGTTTGAATATTTGACAGCATTTGTTCCAGGTAATTTTTTGTTATTTAGCTTTGTCCTTAAGGACCTTTACAAAGCCTTATTTCTCACATCTCAGACACAGAGCTGATTTTGCTGAGTGACAGTGACAAAACCTCATCAGAAGCCCTGGCAGACAGTCAAAACATGTGAGCAGACACTGAAAACATGTAGGTCTTGTAAATGGGGCCACCAGGTATCTGCAAAGTTGTCCTTTAACAGGACTGCTGTTGTTGTGAGTTAAGGTGGCCACCTCAGGAGGCATGGCGGGAAGTCACTTGAGTTGCTTCTCTAAGGCCTTGCAGCATCCCAGTCAGAGGAGCAGTTTTGGAATGAAGTAGCAAATGACCTCCATTGCTGTTTATAGGTTTTGGGGCCCTTTTCCTTATTCAGGTTACTTAAATAGAAGAATTTCAGTTGATAATTAAATATTCCGGCCTTCCTCATCCCTTTCCCATGAAGCATTTCAATTGTGTTGGAATACAGTCTTTGAGCCACCTTCATTCTTTCAACTTGAAGTAATCTTTAAATTTGATGGAGTCCTAAAATTGCTAGAAAGGTTCTTGTGAACCCTGGATTCAGGGAGTAATAATGACTATTTGGAGAATTTCTTTTCTACAAGAGAGAAGGAAATAGTTTGGGAAACTTGGAAAAGGCATTGACAGCCTTACGAAATCCAAATGTCAAATGTCAAATCCAGATGTGCTGTCCTGCACATTTCAACACCCATAAACTCCACTCTGAAAAGTGATGCTCACCTTCTGTTTCATTTTAGAGTTCTTTGAAATATGTTCTTACCTACTCCTGCTTTTCCCTGTGGCCCAAGCATCTTGTTGACAGTTTGGAGTTCTTGTGCTGTGTTTCACTAACCCCTGCCCCTGGGCTTTCAGATCTGGTGGAGTTTAACCTGGGCAGCCCTAAGAACGTGGGCCCTTTCATGTCCGTGGACCTGAGGCACAACATCCTGCTCAAGTTCCGCTGCCACGGGCCGCCCATCCGCTTCTCGACGGTGTTCAGCAGCGAGCTGCGCTACATCGCCAACGAGCTCAACAACATCGTGGGCGGCAGGAACACCGTCATAGCCATCACCATCTGGTCCCACTTCAGCACCTTCCCCGTGGAAGTGTACATCCGGCGCCTCAGGAACATCCGCAGGGCCGTCCTGCAGCTGCTGGACCGCAGCCCCAAGACTTCCATCGTCATCAGAACCGCCAACGTGCAGGAGCTGGGGCCCGAAGTGAGCCTCTTCAACAGTGACTGGTATTCCTTTCAGCTCGATTCTGTCATGAGGAAAATGTTCTCAGGAATTGCTGTGCACTTTGTGGATGCTTGGGAGATGTCTGTGGCTCATTACTTGCCGCATAACCTGCACCCTAATGAAATAATTGTTAAGAATCAAATAGATGCATTTTTGTCTTATGTGTGCCCTCTGCAAACTTAGCACAAATGGGTGTCCCTGTGTCGCCATTTGCTATAGCCGAAGTACAGTTGCTCTTTTGAGCCATGGAATGAGGCTGGATGATATGGAGGAACTCTGGGTACTGTACTTGCTTGCAGGATAAGTAGGGTGGCCTTAAGTCTGGGTAGCTGTGAAGGGTAGTAAAGAGGAATTGACTCTTCAGGCCATATCTTCCTGCAAGGTTGATTCCTTCAAGCTTATCGTTCATACCTGAGATTATTAGAGAGCACCTTAAATTAAATTGGCAGGATTCAATAAGAAACTATTTGGGTTATTAGCTTTACTAGTTGTCTGCACTATATGCCTAATTTAATCCATGTGACACTGATTCTGTTGCCAGAGTCGTGTTGCTCAGAACAGTGTGTGAAACCTGGGAAGGATTTTGGGAGTGGTCTTTCTCTCAGTATTCCAGAGCTTAAGGGCTGTCTCCTCCAGTCGTGTGTCACAGAAGCAGTGTGTCTGTTCTTGTTTCAAAGTCCTAATTAGAAACGTGAAGGGAGTGTACCAAAGTCATGAATAAGGAAGCACAATCACAATATCTGTAGAATTAAGTTATGAAGAATTGGCTGAAATTTAATCGAGCGCACTAATTAGGCACCTTTGTTGTTTACAGATGGCTGCTCAATAGCTCAAATAGCCAGCATTTTAGTTTGGTTTCCTGTACTCCTGAATTTCTTTTGAGCTTTGATACACTGTCTACTTCTTGATTTATTGGTAGTGAGGATACCTGTGTTTTATGACCTCAGTGAAAACACTGTTTCAGGCAGTTTCTGCAAGTTCAAGTTGAAGGCTCCCCTACTTGAAGCTTAAAGCATTTGCTAGTGAAAGTGTTTCATTTGCCAATGACAGAGTTTGCATTCCCTGCCAGCTACAGCTGTTCTCTTCTGTCCCTGCAAAGCCAGGCTGCCAACAGTGGCTCTGGTGTGTCCTTCATACTCTGTGTCTTGACGGGGAGGCCGAGTGACCCGAGGGCCCCTGGTGAGCTTTGGCAGTGGTGGTCAAGGCCATGCAATGACCCCTCTTCAGGATCTGGCAGCTCTGCCATTTCTTCATGAGCTTCACTGCTGCCAGCATAAAAGGTGGAGCACTCTGCACCCAAAAGCCAAGCATGCCCAGGGTTGCCCTCGTGTATCTGCTTGGCACAGACCCAGGTTTGCTGGGCTGACAGCTGTTGGCTCTGCAGCCTCCTGGCCTGGCATTTACTGCTGCTTGAGCCTGTCTGCAGTTTTAACTAGAAGCACTTTGAAAGCAGTTTTTATTAAACTCAACTCCTGTATTAAACAGCAGAGAAGTGTTCCATGCTGTCTTATTTCTGGTCCCACTCACGCCAAAGCCAGTCTTCACTGGCTTGTGTAAAAACCAAGTTGAATCTTTGTGAGCAAACTGAGAAGATTAGTAAGGCAAATTGGCAGGTTGCACAGAGTGAAATAATCAAAATGTCTTTATGTTAGAAAAGTCTTCCCCCTTGCTAGGTTTGCTGCTGTCCTAAGGGAGTTTGTGCTCTTACTGCTGGAGTCCTAGGAGAGCCAATGCTACCAGCTACAGCAACAGTGTTTCTTACTGTGTTCATTTTAAAGGGCAACTGAGGAGTGGTTTAAAAACAAATATAAATTATTTTAGCATGTAAAAGGCATCAGTATTATCCATCTATAAACTTAACAGTTTAAACATGTCTGGAGGAATTGTGCACACTGAAACAGCACCTATTCTTAGCTTTTCAAATCAGCAATTAAGAGGTCCAATTTGCTGGTTCCCACTGACAACTGCCTCACACAGCATCTGCCCATACATTAGCATTAGGTAACTATTTCTTACTTTAATATGGTAATGGCAATTTATCCTCTGCTCAAAAGAGGCCACACCAATTGAGTCTGGGAAAGTAAACTACCACAATGGAAAATGACCTTTCATCTTTTCCAGGTGTGATTTTTAAAATAGGTAAAGGCTTTCATCCTGAATAACAACTCTGTCCTAATAATGCTCATGGAAATAGGAGTTCAGACTTACTTTGAAGGAAACTACTTAATTTGTGGACTGACCATTAGGTGTAACCCATAAAGCCATATTGTGTCTGAAAATGTTGTGGCTGCATGTGTCTTCTCTGGGTGTTGTAGTGCTTGCTACTGCTCTTCAACAGCAGCTTTATATCACTATTAGCTACCAAGCACAGAGAGAGAAGAAAATATTCTTTTGAATGCTTTGACAGTTGAGGAAAAGAGAACAGGATTGCTATTAGTAAAGGGGTCTAATTGCCTTCTGGTAGAACCCCATCCTTTGGATTAATTAGATTTTTTTTTTTTTTTTTGTAACAATGAACTAAGTTATCAGTAATGAATTTCAGGCAAATTGCCTGTTGATTCAGAATAAGGGTCAAGATTTTATTTCTTTGGACTCTGAAACAGACAAGGAAGAGAAATGAAGAAACTGAGGATTTACTCATGTTAGGAAACACTGTGCTTTTAGATGTCATTCAGGTGATCTATGAATGATTTTTCAATTCTATTCTCATCTTGTTACCATCACACCGGTTGTGTATGTACAGGATATGCAAACACAGAAGCAATAAAATATTTTTAAATCAGTTTCTTTAAACTTCTAAATGGATTTTAATAGGGACTTAGGTTAAGATGCTGGTTATTTTTGAAGTAATTTAATGTGAAACAGGACTGGAAAGGAATTTCTCAGCATCTGTTAAGTATCTTCTCCCTTGACACATAAAAAATTAACTCGCAAGGTTTTTCAAAGCCCTGTTTTCCTTTTCTTTCCATTTTTTTTCCTTTGAAAGGAAGAAATTGTATTGATATTTTCATTCTCATATTGATCATTTTGACAATGAATCTTTCAATGGATATTGTTTTAGTTTCTTCATTCAAAATCCAGCTCTCTCAAATTCCAGTGAAAGAAACTACTTTGGTTGTGTCTACTAGAAGATTTCAGAATAATTTATTTATAAAATAAGTAAACTCCATTTTATATATATTAGTGTTGCACTGTACTATTTTGAGACTCTCGTTTCTCATGTATCTCTTTTTAGGCTAATTTCTTCCTTCTAGAAATTTAGTAAAAATGTTAGATGAATTGTTGATGAGAAGGGAGGATAAAAAGCAAGTTTCCCTTCTTTCAGGTTTTCATTTGCTTCTAATTTCATCTGCAGTGCATCACTGCTTCATGAGATTTAAATCACCATTTTTCACTGTTTTACTTGTTAGAGGTAATCAGTTAAAATGGAAAATTTGCTTACCACAAATGTCTGTGTGACTTTTTATATACTACAGGTGACATTTTCATGTGTACATGACAAAAATGAAGGTTTGAAGTTGCCTTCTAGAGGGGTGGAGGACACTGGGGTTTTGCTTTGGTTTTGTTGCAAAAGTGTGGGTTAAAATGTTCTTCCATTCATGACAGTTTAAGTAACAGCAAAAAACTTCAGTCACAAATGTGTTTTTCGTTTATAAAGCATTTGCTCCTTAAGTTCAGATCATTTCATATATATTTAGACTGTTTGGAAGGCTCTTACTCTGTGTTGGGAGCAGTGAACAACTCTGTATGTTGGAGAAAGAACTTGTCTTTTTCTAATATATGTATGTTATTGTAATGCTTACAATATGCAGAAGGCTCTACTGTCTTATTTCCTGATGTGATCAGAAAAACAATTTAAATAGCCAAAAAGCTCAGAGAATGAAAAGTTCCTAATAAAGGGAGCAAGTTTACTTGAACCATTTAATCTGATTTAGTCTCAGTTTATCTTGTTTGCTGTAACCTCATGTCCTTTGCATTTTTATAGCTGCATAGTAATTCCCTTAGTTTTACCTATTATATTTTGTGCTGTATGTTGGGTAGGAGTTTCATGCTATGGTTTGTAAATTAAATTCACTCTAAGTGATTTTTTTTAGGTGATTTGTATTTGGAGAGGGATGATCTGTGCCTGACATGAGACCTAGCACTGATGCTCACTGATGTTTCCCTCTGTTGGTGTATCCAACACATAATAAAAGCTTGTGCATAATCTAGGCTTCCTTCTTTGAGGGCTTTTGCTGCCCGACTGATCCACAAGAAATCCTTAAACTACTTCGCTTTAGAAAAGGGTGAAGAGCAGATGCAGCATGGTCATTGCTTCTCTATCTTAACAATTTTTACTTAAATAATGGGAGAGAAATTGGGGAGAGATGTGTCCTGTGAGTCAGTTGGAGTGTTCAAGGGCTGTAGGGCATCCTGTGCTGGCGGGCTGTGTGTCCAGTGCCCCGTGAGCCCAAGGGCTGTGTTTGCAGGGTCAGGGGGAGAGGGAGAGAGGGGCTGCCTGGCACAGACTGGGGAGTCTCTAGGATGGCCTAAGGATGGAGGGTTTGGGGGATGTCCACTGGCTTGCAGCCAGGCTTCGCAGCTGGGAAAGTAGTAAGCAGGGTGCAATGCCCTTTGTGCTGATTCCTGACGTATATAGCCAAAAATAGCCTGTTTGACGAGGCTAAAAATCCCTGAGTGACAAAGTCCTGCTGACTAGGAGAGAGTGCTGAGGCCGTATGACCAAGCATTTGTTCTGGTTTTCTGTTCCCCTCTCACTCCGTGGTGACTCTGAAGGGGGCAGGGTAGGGGCAAGGGCCAGGGGTGTGATCGGGTGCTGCTCACACATTCCTCCCGAGCACAGAGCTGTGGCCATGGCCCAGCCTGCTCTCACCAGTCCAAACAGCCCTGAGGGGACAGGGCAAAGGCAAAGCAGCTTCTTCCCAGCTTCTGGCTCTGGAAACTGTATTAAAGACTTGCTGCTGTCATGTCCAACGTGCATTAGCCTTCACTCAGCCAGAAATGAACAAGAGAGGCTGCAAAGTATGAGCTACTTCTCAGTGTGGTGTTAGGTCCTCAGTCCCAGGCCTCCTCAGAGAGAAGTGAGAGTGGGGAGTAGGACAGAGAGGGGAAGCAAGAAAGTAGGATGCAGTTAAGGAAAAATAACATGCAATGGTCTTGCTCTGTGATAGAGAGGAAGAAGGTTGGGGTTTTGGTCGTGTGGAGATTTCCAAAGGAAATACCACTTGTGTGGGATGGACTCACGCCTCTGAGACAGCACACTGCACATAGATGCATTGCTCCACATGTTTTAAAAAAGGAACAGTTCTTTCCACCCAGGCTGCTCACCCACCTCTTCCTCTGTGCCCTCCTGACAGTGATGACACAGCAATCATGTTAGGCACAGTTCCAATCTCTGCTTACAGTTGGTTTGAAGCCATGTGTATTGTGTTCTCACATGGCTGTAGATGTGACAGATAATGTAGCTGGGAACTTTTTAAAAGAAACCCAAAGCACTTGTAATGAAGATAAGGAGGAGTGCACACACAGGTTTTCATCATGTGCCAAGTGCTCCTCAGAGGCCATGGTGACTCAGAGGAGGCATGTAACTTGCCTGAGATGGCACAGATGCTGGAGGATTGAGTGTATGAGTTACTTTCTGTGAGCACCAGGTTGTGGAGTGAGCATGTCACTAAAACTAAGTGAAAGTGCAACGTGCCCTCCTCCACATCCCAACTCTGTCAGCTTGTGTGGGCTTAATAAATTAAACCCTTAATGAATGTGGCCAGAAGAGGGCTTTGAGGCACAGAAAAAGAGTCTGGGATGACTCTCAAATGAAAAACATAAGCCACAACATATTTGTCTTGGTGGTGGTTTGTTTTCTAACTCCTGCGTAGTTTGTGTTTTGAAAACAAATGTCTCAAATACCACTGAGACTCTTTGACTTGAAAGTTTGTTTGAGAGTGAAATCAATTGATGACGTAGATTTGATAACTCTTGGATTGAAGACTATGCTTCAGAGGATGATATTTTTCCCCAAAATATTATTTTAAATCTGATTTTTTTTTCCTAAGCAACAAAAGGATCAGAGGCATAAACTTTACCAGGATAGAATAGTACATCTTAAGTTAGTTCTTTCTGCAACACAGAAAATTAAGCAGTGTCTGTGGTCTGACATGCTGTGGCAGTCAGTGTTCTCTGAGTCAGCCATCCATTAAACATTTTGTCCTCTCCCAATTTTTAATCTCTCCTTCCCTGGTCAGTTCTGAAAATGGACAAGTGCTTTTCAGTCTTTGCCCTTGTGCTGGGGCCCTCTGAAGGCACCTGTTGTTTTTGGTTCAGTTTGGTATAGGGCTGTCTCTTTTCCCTCTAAATCTCTGCTGCAGGCTGTTTGCAACAACCAGGAGTATTTATATGACCAGGACTATTCCTCTGCTGTGGCCTGGCAGCTCACTCTGAAGGACCTCACAAAAGAACTTCCAGGTGGGGCATGCCCGTGGGAGTGCAGTAGGTGAGAGGCATGGCACAAGGACCTGCAGTGAAAGAACCATGACAAATTACAGGGTTTTTCCCCTCTTGCCATCCTGCAGTCAGTTCTTTCCACTTCTTCCTACTCTTTCATTTTCCCTGAGCTGGGTGAGTAGTGCTTTCCAGTCCTGCCTGCCCTCTTTTATGAGTCAGCTTCTCTCAGGGAATTGCTGCTTGCTCTTGGCAAGGCAGCTATTTCTGTCTCTAGCTGTTTCTTCCTTCTAATGGTTTCATATCTTTCTGATCCATATTTGTATTTTTTCCCTGTGTATTAGTATTAGTATTATTATTTGCTTTTGCTGTGCCTTGCTTTTGCCCTTGCTCTGATAAGTAAAATTAGAAAAAGAAAGTTACTTTACTGAAGAAAATGTCCTGTCTTAAAAACACATTTTAAAAAATCAGGTGCTCCAGTAGCAAGCAGATATTTTATATAATTTACATTGTTGTAAAATGTCTCCAACATATGTGTATCTTTCAATCCCAGAAGTTTCATATCTGCTGGGTGAAACCTAGGTTCCCTATGTTAACACATTTCTTCCTGATGTCCTGTTGCCCCTCTTCTTGTGTGCAACAAACATTATTACAAGTAGGTATTTTCACTTCTGGCTGGAGTCATGACTTTTCATCCTGCCCTGCCACATCAGCTGAGGCATTTTTACTCTTCCTGTCTTTCTTGTCAGACTTGCATTTTCCTTTTCTTTGCAGCAGGTACTCACCTCTTTGCACAGGTGAGTGGTGCCCAGGAGGGGGCTAACCTCCATCACATATTCAGCTGATAACAAATGTCCCCTGTGATTTTTGGAGTCAAAGCACCTGAGCTGCCCTAACTCCAAAGGCAGTGACACCTGGAGAAAGGATGAGCTGAGCGGTGCTCCAGGTGCTGCTCCTACTGCCTGTGGTGTTGGGCCATCTGTGCCTCTTTGGGGCTGCAGCCTCCCCTCTTTGCAAAGAGAGGTCTCCATCCATTTTGAAGGCACTCAGAAGACCCTCAGGTCCCCAAAGGCAGCAGGTTTTGCTTCACAGCTGCTGCAGGAGAGGGCAGGGCAAGGGTCCAGATGAGGCACCGCCCTGTCACGCGTTAGGCAAGACCGAGGGCACCACGGGCCTTCAGTGAGCAAATACCAGCCCCAGCTGGAATAAACCATCTTGATTTCAAAGAGAAGTATCGAGCCCATCAAGATTATCAGTTGAACATGTTCCAGTGATATAATACCTCTGCCAACAGGAAGATGGAGCCCACACAGCGTTTCCTGCCTGCAGGGGGGAAGGTTTCGAATTTATCACCTTTGGGATGGAGATGTTCTCTCCTACCTCCCTCCTGCAGCTTGCTCTGGGGCAGGGCAGGGGTGGGAGTAAAGTCTGAGGATGTTCTGTTTGTTTGTAATATCTATGTTCCAGTGCAGGAGGCACTGGGGACACAACGGGCAGGGGGAGCAGTGGTCCAGTGCTTTTGCCTTGTTGGTGCCAGCTGCTGGGAATTGTATCAGTTAGATGCATTTGGGAAGGGGCAACACAAGGCTCTGAAAGTGAGAAGTGTTTGCTCTGAAAAGATTTGGGTGTCCTGTCTTTGCTCACCATGTTTGATAGTCATGGTGAATCCTGGCCCATGCCGCTGCTGGAAGGAGAAGAAAAGAAAAGGGATTATGATTCAGATGGATCTACTCACATTTTAGGAAAATCCAGGACACTTTTTTATACTGAAGGTTATTTTTATCTACTGGAGCAGGTGACTATTCCACACCTGATACATCTGTGACAAATGGACTAATTTTTTCCTTTTTTTTTTTTAAACAAATATTCCTCTTCTGACTTTAACCAGGCTCCTGGCTATATGGAGCTTTCACACTGACACCCTGTGAAACTCATTCCAACCCTTCTGAGGGCAAAGTCCTGCTGGAAGCCAGACAGTTGCCAAGGAGAGGTTTTTGTCCCACACCACCTCCCAAAGACTGGAGCTTTTTTTTTTCTTGTGGGACACTGCATCTGTCTTGCTTCCTATGTGAATGCTATGCAGGCACCTGCTTGTCCAGTTTACCCTGTAGTGCCAAGACAGAAAAGGGATACTGACATGCAGCTTAATGCCTGTGGCCATACAGGCAGCACTGCAGGCAGGAGGTGGGTAAGGAGAACCTGACCCTGGCAGGAAGGAAACCTCACTGGGTTGTACCTGCAGGTTTCTCTTCACCCCACTGTTGCACAGCACTTTTTCATTATTCTTATCTCATAGCAGTGTTTTTTGGACCCTTTTTTGGCAGTGTTACGCCAGCCTGGGATTTCCTGCCAGCCTCTTTGACAGGGGAATGTCCTCAACTAGGGCTTACCCCAGCAGGGAAATTCCACCGTGCAGAAAAAGTCCAGAGTGCCACACTCACGCTACTGTCCTCCTCCACCCTGCTTCCTCTCACATGTCACAACATCCCCGTTCCCTTCCTGTTAACCAGAGCCAAAAGATAAGTGGTGTGTGAGCCACTGCACTAGAGGTGCCCTGTGGGTACTCAGCCGGGAGCTGAAAGAAACTTGTGGGGTATTCTTTAGGGTTTTGGGTATTTTTGTTTTGTTTGTTTTTGTTTTGTGAACAGAAAGCCAAAGTAAGCAGGACTTTCGTCAGGGAGGGTAAGAAAAATTTCCTTACCACTGCTTCTCTGTTTCACACCTTTAAACCTCAGAGGAACTTCTCAGTCATTCACACAGGCATGGCCAATAAGGAATGATCAGTTGCCAATGGGGTGCAAAGAACTGGCTTGTTTTCCATAGAACTATTTCTCACTTCACTCCTCCAACATGAAGGTATGCTGGTATAATTTTATTTGATTTATTGCTTTAAAAACCTAATTGATTGAAACAATAGTGACTTCTCATAAGGTTTTTTGCTTGTAATAGCCTCGCAAGTGACTTGTGCCATAAGTATCTGTGTGCCTTTTGGGGTTGAGTATGGAAGAATGGTTGGCTTTTGGGAAGGTAATGGATAATAGCCAAGAGCAAAGAAACCACAAAGAATTGTGGAATTTTTGAAAACCCTCAATGAATCTGGTGGCAAAATACTCTTTAATAGCTTAGCTGTTCTGGGCAACTCTCTCAGAAACAATATTCATTTTTAGGGGAGGATGTAATAGTTTTCCAGAGGATGGATGGATGGATGGATGGATGGATGGATGGAAGGCTAAGCTTTGAGAGTCCTGAATGGAAGAAGCATTGTTAGTGAAAAAAGGTGTTTTGTATAATCTTGGTTACAACTCTTTCCTGGCAGCTCATCAGTAATTTTGGAATAGCAGAGCACCATCAGCATATGAGCTTGCCAGCTTCAACAGGACAGGAGTAAACTATCATAGTGCAGAGTGAGACAATACAGGGAAGCATATAAAAATAGGGATCTACACCTACTTTCTTGTAATTCAGGAAAAAAAAATCTGTGGGAATGAAAAGAAGTAAGTTTAATGAGCTTAAAATTCACTTTAAATTTTGTTATGCTAAGAGGTTTATTAAAGCAAACCATAAACTCTTTTTCATCGCCTGGTGAGGGTTTCCATGGCTTACCACAGGAGGTTGATTATGCAGCACCCTGGTTCATTAACTGTGCCTGTCTCTGGCCAGCAGGGAGGGCAGCTCAGCACAAAGTGTCTTGCAGAGGATGAAATGTGGTCTGGTTTTCAGACCTCAAGGGTTGGGGGGCATGTGTGTGCCACGATGACGTTGATGACGTGCATGCCACTGGGGCTGGGTAGCTCGCACATACTTCAGATAGAAGCCAGGTGATTTCATCTGGGATGTGGAGGTTTGCTGGAGGCATAGAGAGGGCAGGGAAAAGGAGACACCCTGAGCTCTCCCTCAGCCAGACTGGGTGGCCAGTGGTCAGGGACAAATGCCACCTAGGGCATTGAAAAGAAGGTCATATTTCTGCTCCAAACAAAACTCCAGTATCCGTTTGGTGATCACGTCCCAGCAAGTGATTTTTTTTTTTTCTTTTTGCTCATTAGACTTCTATTTACTTTCTTTGCAGCAAGCCACATTTCCTGTTGTATGTGGTGGCAGTGGGTGGGAGTAGGGTGTGTGTGGGGAGGAACTGCCCTCTGTCATGGAGGGCCAAGCCCTGGGCTGCTTGGAGCAGCCTTGCAGCCTGCCACCCTGGAGGTCGTGGTTGAGATACCAACATCATCATCATCATCATCATCGTTGTCATCATTATCTTCATCAGTGCTGGAAATAGGTCTGCAGCAGCAGTCCTGGGCCCTGGGGAGTTTCCTTTCCCATCCCTGGGCTGCTTGGAGCAGCAGGGTGGCAGGAAGAATCCCATCCCTTACTTTGGCTTTGCCTGCTGCTGCAGCCCGAGTGCTCTGACCTGGCTTTGCTTCTCACCTGGACTTTAGAGAGCAGTAAAACTCAGCCCTGATGGTGCTGCTAAGAAACCCCTTTGTGACTCTATGTGTTTCCAGTCACAAACTCCTGAGACAAACGTTCAAGGTAGAAACAAGAGTTGCCTTTACTTTTGCTTTCTTCTTAAGAAATTGGCAGGAAATTAAAAGGAAACTTAAACATCCATGGGCTGGCTTCTGTGGAAAGCAGCGTCCTGTCAGACAGGATGCGTCTGGCTTTGGAAGGTGTCTTTTCCCAGCTGGGAACTGGAGGAGGGAGCCAACGCCTGGGAACAGAGCTCTGCACAATGCCCCACCAAATCAAAGAGTTTATTTCCAACTTTCTTGATGTTTTATGCTAACTTGTGCATGATTTACATACTACTGTGAAGTTGTCATTACTGTCATTCATTTCTTTCTAAAGCTGTAGCAGGTGGCTGTTAAGTTTATAGAAAGAACAGAGTATTTGGATCCTTTCTGTGATATTTATATCTTTTATGCAGACACAGGACATCTGTGATTGAGACTTGTGTGACAGCAAATTCTGACCCATAGGTGGAGAGGTATTGTCCCAGCTCTTCCAGCACACATTTAACTGAAGATAATACCTGGTCTAGTAGATGCAGTTCATCCTAAGCACCAGGAAAATTTTTGTACCACTGTTTGAAAGCCACCTAACATTTTCCCTACCATAATAAAATTTTATTTGTCTGCCTTGATTTAGGTGCTTTTTTAAATGAGAAAATTTCCTGTTTATTGTGTTTTTATCTGACTAATGGAGGACAGCTCTGTAGCTGAGTTTCAGGACTTCCCCAATGGTCAGACAGATGTGTTTTGAAAGCTGGGATTTCTCTAGTGAATGGATGTCTGAACTGAAGGCATTTAAACTTGATCAGCTGGAAAACACAGTGAAATGAGCTCAAGACATTAGATGAGGGCATTCCCTTCAATGACCTCTGCACTGTCAACATGCTACAAGTGCTTTTTACTGGTTGTCTTGCTTCTGCCTGGACTTTCCTGCTTGTTGATCTGCACCTTGAGCTGATGGTATGCACACAGGATGTGTAGGATTGTGCAAATCAGTGCTGAAGTTTCCTGCAGGTGTTGATCCTGCCATGCAAGTGCTGCACGGGTGGGCTGTGTGAATACTGACATTGTGCTTGGGGCTTCTGGACTGACCAGCTGTTAGACCTGCTGTCTGGTAGATGTGACTGGTCTGCCATATCCAGAAGAGCACAAATTTTCAAAATCTGTCTAGACAAGGTTTTTGAGTGGAAAAATGCATGTTTGAGAAGCCTGGATGTATGACAACCTTTATCTTAGATGGTTTACCTGCTATAACACACAAAATGAGTCTAGCAATGCAAGTGTCTGGGTAGAGAGCAGCTCAAAAAATCATGTTTTTCTAGGTTCTCAAAGTCTCACTTTGAGAGGTTTTCCTCCCATTCCTGTACTGAAGTGTTGAGTGGCAATGTGCATTGGGACAGTTCTGCAGGCCCTGCTAGACAGTGGTTTCGTTTTACAGGTGGTTGAAGTGTTCCTTGTTTGTGGAAAGTAGGAACATTGAAATCAAAGTACACCAGAACCTACCTCACCTTCTGTGCTTGCAACACACGCTCCTGCATCTGACAGCAGATCATGAAATTAATGTGAACTAAGAATGTCAGGTTTTGGCCCAGGTTGATCATCTGGGTTAGGAGGAAAAATGTCTTCAGCACGAACAAAAAGGAAAAGTGATGCTGACCCCTCCAAACCTACACTGAGTCTCCCCAACAGCACTGAGAAACTGTGTGAACTCCCTTTCTAAACTGGAATAGCACAACAAGCCATGTACGTGCACTCTCTACCTCATCTATGTACACACAGTATCCTTTATAGGCAACATATGACGTTGCCCTTTGCTATGGGGAAACAGCCTCCTGCTGCTTGTTTACACGCTGTGACATCAGTGGTGTGTGTGTGTGTTTCTCAGCCGTGCATTCCTGCTGCAAGGCACTAATGAGATAGGTAAGCTGCTGAGAAAACATGACTAACCAGGGTAGTGAGTATGTTGGGAAGAATGTCCCCAAACACAAGGTATATATACAAGGAAACTGCTTTCACAGAACTCAGATCCACTCTGCCAGCTTTGCAACACTTGCTGGACTTAGGGTTTCTTTTCTTCTGTACTGATTTCAGCTATTTTATATACACAGTGTTGAAGGATCTACTTAGGAGCAACCCACTTTTTTCTTTTTAATTTACTTTTTCTTTTTTTACTTTTACGTATTAGACAGCTTGAGAGAAAAAAAAAACAGAATTGAGGCTATTCTCTGGATCAAAGGAGTAAGGCCCAAAAGAAATATGTTAAATAAAAAGTCTAAGTTTTTCTTTAATATGAAGAATTATACATGCCCCCTTTTGATGTTCAGGGTAATCCCAGAATGTCAGTCTTGGAGACCACAGTCTAGGAAAAATGTAGCAATACAAGTATAGCAAAGATGGAAGAAACACTAACTCCTCTGTATCAGCTTTTAGAGTAAAAGTGTGTCATGGACCACTTCCAACCTGCTGACAAGTGCTCTCCAAAACCGTTTAAAGCAAACACAGGTATAGACCCTGAATGCTCTCTAGGAGTGGAATTGTTCCTGAGATTTTACCTCTGTTTTTCTCAATGCCAGTCTAGAAGCAAACTGAGTGTTGTGCTGCATAGTTTGGGAGGTGTATGTATGCTGTTGGAAACGCTGCTGGGGTGCAGAGGTGTGGCAGTGGTGTTTGCACACCTCAACTCACAGTCTGCAGCAGGAGCCTCGATTACACCCAGTGGAGAATAAGGCACGTTTGACATCAACACAGCAAATATTCATTTGCATTAAGCAACTGGATTGTAAACTACCATTTTTATGTCCAGTTTAAGAAATACCACAAAGGTCATGCTGCTCCAGAAACACGTTGCAAAACCAACAAGTTTCTTGTTACTAGTAGTTTGTGCTCTGACGCTTCACCTAGAGGCTGTCCCTTATTCCATGCTACTGCTTAGGAGACAGACTGAGGGGAGAGATTTATTCTGCTCCCATACCTGCTGAACAATGGGCTGCTCTGAGAGCTGGTATGTTCCTCACTCACAGAGGGAGGCCATACAGTGTGCCTGGCAGAGTGACTACATGCTGCTCTAGAGGGAAGACAAAGCTCCACTTACTGAGCTTGCTTTATTAATTCATTTATTTATTTAAAGCCTACACTCTCTATAGCGTTCACTGCATGTTTTCTCTGTGCTTGTTCTGATTAGGATAGCAAAGGAGATACACAGACCTTGATTAGCCTAGATGTTTAGCTGGTGGTAAAAGTCTAAGATGTTGGTATTCAGCCTCTTTGCTTTCTGTAATGAGACCCCTACCCAGCAACCACAAGCTTCAAGACACATGAATTTTGGTTTTCTTCTTAACTGAGTTTGTTCCGGATCCCATTGAAGTAGCTCATGGGCGTGCACAAGTCACAGTCTCAAAAGTTATTTAATTAATCAAGTATATTGGATTAACCTAAACCAAGACTGATTGCTTTTAATGCTACAATAGTGAGCTGTGCTCTGAAGAGAGGGAAGAAACAGACTTTCCAGAAACAAGTGCATTCTGTTTCTTTGTTGTTATTTGAGATACCAAGATAAGCCTATCTCAATTTTTGCAGGTGTGTAGGGGAGTGGTTTCAGGTCAAATGCTGCTGCCAACGGCCGCTAGTTGGCATTATTGATACATCCCGGCAGCGAGGTGCTGCAGTAAAATCACGGGCAGACAGCACTCGGGGAGCTGAGGTGGCTGCCTGGTGCTCACCTCGCAGCCTTCTCCAGCTCTGGGGTTGGTGGGTTACACTGAATTACAGCTCGGCCAAAGAAGGCTGAAACCAGCTGGATGCCTTCCCGAGGAGAAAAGGTGACGAGTGCCTTTTTTTTTTTTTTTTTTTTTTTTTTTTTTCCTTTTTGGTCACCACCCTGCCCCAGAGGAACTTACTTTGGCTGAAGATGCCTCACAGGGTTTTGGTCACCACAGATGTTACGTAGTGTTTGGGCCAAAACCCAAAACCCATTAAAGCTCAAGGTCTGCAGCATTAATTATTACAGCTTGTGGATGTAGCAATAATTTACCAGTAAGTCTCATTGAAGCACTTTGAGAACACAGGGCTACTGTGAGCCAGCTCGTCTTGTGCAACCAGTGGGTGTGTGTGTATTTTTGAAAGAGCCTTTTGTTATGGAGCTTGGTGGAATTAGACTTGCCTTAATCTGCTTTGGCTGGGAGTAGATTTATGCCAGGAGACCTGATAAATAAGATGTCATGGGCAAAACAAGTATGAGCTGAGGTATCAGAGTGTTGCCTGAAATGGATTTTGCTTGTTAACAGGAGAGCAAGTCAGCAATTCAACCTTCAGGAGAGTAGAGACTTTGGAATACAGGAGAAAAAGAAATTCCATGTCCTCTTTAGGGAAAATACCAAAAACAAATTCATTAAACTGTTTTATAGAATAGTTTTCATTCATATGTAGTGACTAATCTTCAACTAAATCCATTCCAAAATTGTTATTGAATTGCAAGGATAAGGGTGCTCCCTGTCCCTGCCTGCATGTGGTTTAGGGACCTTCTACAACACAGAAGAGCTCCAATGAGACAAATCCACTTTTGGTTTGAAATCTCTTTTACTGTCAACATTTTAAAGGGAATGGCAGGCAACTGTCACAACAAATTTAATTTTCTGGATTATCATCCACTCGGATTGGCATTACCATCTGCTTGCTGAAAGACAAGATGCATTTTTTGCAGTAGTTGTAGACCCTCCTGTGAGACTAAAATGAGTGGCTTTCTGGGCTCCCTGGCAGGGATGAGAATGCAAAGGTCCATTGGTTGGATCCACTTTGGAAAGCTGAGTTGTGGGTCCTCCTCACAGCCACTGAATGTGCAAAGAACATTCGTGGGCTTCAGGATCTTTGAGCACCAAGTGCTTTTCAATGAGGAGATACTTAAAAGTATCTGTCTAAGGTTAAGGTATCATAACTGAGGTCTAAGGGTTGAAGAACAGGGAACCATCTCCTTGCTTGTTTAAAACACACGGCCTGATTTCATAAATCCTCACTGGCGTAAAGTGCTTTGTTAAATGAGGGAGAAGATGTGCTTGGGAGTGAGTTTCTGCTCACGGAGCAAGTGAATTTTTACCTTTATTGGGGTATTTCTGGCACTACTTGGCATCTGATTTTGTTTTATGGGTCCTACTTGCAAATTTCATTCCGGCTGCATAGATTCAATCTATGGTGTAAAATGACAGTCTTTGGAGTAGAAACCTGCCTAGATAATTGTCAGCAAAACCCTTCCTTCACTTGACGGTGGGACAAATATTTGAAAAATATAAAGCAGTTCCCTCCTGCCTTTTCGTGGTCTGATTAATATAATTTCATATTGCACCTGACCCATGTTATTCAATACAATTAAAACATATAAATTATAGACCTCCATTTTGCATAATATACTTTAGAAAGACCAAGTTTGACCATGTTGTTTTACGACATATTTATTGGAGCAGCCACAGTGCTAAAAACATCTTAATCTCAACCTCATGGGCAAAATTGCTCACTTGTATTTTAGAAGATGGTGACTTCAGTGGAGATGGGAAAGCAGAAATATTTGTTTGAAAAGTAGAAACCTGAGAAGTCTCCCTGTGAACATTGGTAATAACTCAGTGATGTTAACAGTAATCGCAGGGTTTTGCCCACTTTTTGTTTTGGCATTGTGTTGCTTACCCACTTCTCCCGCTAGCCTCAACCGAGAGGCTCTTGCCACCGCAGTATGGTGCAACCTACAACCAAAATCTCTCGTCTGCCCCTGCCTACTCCACGCTGGGTAAGAGGAACACAGATGACTCATTTCTATTGTGAGTAACTGCTCACGTTCCCCTTCTCGCTGGATGCTGCTCACGGGATGCACATGACCGAAAATTCTCGGTTCTTCCGTGCCTGTGTCCTGGAGCGGAGGACTGGCAGGGCTGGGGCGAAGGGTAAGGGACATGGGGACATGAGGTGGCATCAGCAGCGGCGGGAGGCCGAGGGAGATTCTGGTCATTCCCACCTCTGCAGCTCCATAAGAGGGTGGCAATTAGCGGCTGCATGCGTTGCGAGACAGGGACACACGTTTGGACACCGCTCTCAGGCTCATGCTTGATTCCTTGGCTCTCCTGGGCAGGGCCAGGAGTTGGACTCGATGGTCCGGATGGGGCCTTTCCAATTCAGGACATTCTGTTATTCCGCGAAGCCCACAGGGGCAAGCTCGGAAGACAAGGGGTGAGGTGACATCCCTGACCACGATTCCCATCTGGAACCCACCGGGCAGAGGCAGCGGGCCCTCACGGCCAGGCTCCTCCCGCCGCCCTTACGGGAAGCGCGGCCCCGCCCGGCTCGGCCCCGCCCGCGGGGGGCGGACTCCGTAAT